>JARFXV010000045.1:125000-172500 GCA_031761425.1 Cosmopolites sordidus | reverse complement strand
ATCAGCAAGTCCATACATGAAGTGTATGTCAGTCATCTCGGCGTTTGTATACATTATGATAGAGGACTTCACTCACTATTTAAGACACGTCAAACAGCTAAACGTCACTCAATCTGTGTAAACAAATGCGATCGATGAAATCCACTTACTAGATAAAACAGCCGTTCTAAGTGATCGAGATCGAAAAAAAAAAAGTTTGTACTTGATAAACTCATTGACGTACACCCTACTTTTATTTACATTAATGATTTCAACAAATATCGAATATGGTTATCGCAAATTTTGTTCGTTGTGTGATAAGTCAGATGCTTTTCAGGATGTCGTGTTGGCTGGTCGCCGAGTGAATGTTAGGAAGTTTGATATGTCGAGACAATAAACGTCTCGGACAAATACGTACAAAATATTTTATATGACATTTAGGCCTGAAAAAAGCTTTCAACACGATGCTGACTGTTGAACATAAACGGAATCGAGTGGATACTTCACAGCGGTGTTTACAAACATAAAGTTAATCCGAAGCAGTTTCTGTGACAATCTGTCACTACCGATAAAACTTAGACTCACACTACAGACCAAAGATTGAGGAGCAGTTGAAACCGTAGGATTTATTCGACGAACGTGTTCCGAAGAAGACAAACAAGCTTACATCGATCGGAAATGTTATGGCTATTGTTTTCTGACATTCGCAAGACAATATTTCTCCACTTTTTGAAAAACATATAGACACTTACAACAGAGTATTATGCTACAAACAAATTTTACGAAACGTTGATGAAAACACGTCCTCATTTATCGAAGAAAAAGTGGTTTTCCCTCTAGAATACCCCTGCCCATTTGTCTCCTATTGCAAGAGCGAGAGTGGTATATTTGCGCTACGAATTGATACCGCATCCATCCTATTATTTAGATTTAGCCTCTTCCAACTTCTTTCTGTTTCCGAACATGAAAATCACATCAAATGAAGATATCATCTCTGAAAGAGATGTCTACTTTGCAAACCTAAATATATAACTAGACATATCATTTGTTCTTTTTTTTTTAATTATTGGTCAAATATGACGTTTCTTGATGCTTGCAATTACATCTGGCCATCTTTCTATATCATTCATAAAGCCTTTTTTTTTTAAAATATTCTATGATTTTAAACAACTTATTTTGGGGCCGTTAAAATAGGTAATGTATATTGGAATTTCAGATTAGGAAAAATATTCTAATCAAGGTTCAATAATTTTAACCAGAGAGGAAGTGACAAATACGTTCTGACACTTTTACTGTTGGGAATGCGACATTCAAGGTTTGTCAATTTTGATGTCTACATTGATCCAAATATGTTACTCTTGTATAATAATAATTGTTAAAAGAGTAATGATTCTCCTTATTATCCTACACTGACAGCATCGCTTCCCTCTGATGCTGTTCTGTTTTGGAATTTGTTTAAGACGGTTGAGTAATATATCCTTATAACTTTATCATCACGTTGTCGTAAACAAAACAACTGTTCATACCCTGTAGTCATCAGTTTTAAGAACGGATCACTCAGGTGGCACCTACAATCGTTAGTTAATTAAGGATTTACTAATCCTTTAATATCCCAAAGAAAACGTACTGTCTCTTACAATTTAAAATAGACATAGCTACTGTCCCCATAACAACTTGATAAATAATTCAAATTACAATTTAATTCAAAGGTAAATTTGTACGAAATAATAAATACATTTATATTTAAAATATTTAGGATTGTTGAGTTTCTAAAACAAAAGTATTAAAATCTTTACAAATTATTCTGCTTTTCGAACATAAAGATGCTTTGTTTAAATTCGCGAAATTCTGGTTAGTAAACAAAGCCACCGATATATGACACGATACGAACGAACGCCATTTTTAAATTTACGACATTTTAATCTTCCGGTAGACTGGGAGAAAACACGTTTCCATTAACAAAGACGAGATGTATATCACAAATAAATAAGGTCTAAATCTCTTAAGACGAATAATATGTTTTCTAATCCCTAAAATAATTATACAACAGATTAAGAAGTGTTCTTTTTGTGTGAAAAATAGAATATTTTTTGTATGTCTATATATCTGCGCCTTCTACAAGAAGCGAGTTATATTCGATTTATATTCGAGTTATATTCTACAAGAAGCGAGCGATAGAAAAACGTGATATTAAAACAACCCAGTCTCTCTTCCTCTTCGTATTCTTCTTTACAGTAGACCCGTGACCTATGGAAACTTATTCCATTTGTTGTCTTTTTGATCTACTTCCACCAGCGTTCTCTATTTCTGGTTTCAATATACGAATTGGCTTAGATTCCCAAGACGATGAAGATACGCCCAAAATAGATGAATGGGCTTACTACCTCAAATTGCTCTATTTGACTGATGTTGCCTGATGTATTTGATGCATGTTTATGTTTACACGTTTTGTGTTATATTCGTTTTCTCCTCCTTTATTTCTGGTATGTAAAGACGACTTTAAACCTTTATTTTCTAATACTCAAACAGATTTACTACTACACACCAAATCACTTTTTTTAAAGCTCTCGACGCACGTTTCGCTAGCCATGTTAGCATCATCTGGAAATGATTTAATCTAATTCTAAAACTAAACTATGTTCTATTTATATAGTAACCCTAATTATTAATCTAGGAAGCGTACTACCTACCTAATAAAGCGTGTAAAAAAGGATAAAAGAAAAAAGAAGAAAATGAACCGTGAAGTTTACTGAGCCTTACATTAATAATTGAAAAAGTTGATTGAACGGAATAGGTCTTTTATACAGGTTCATGATTTTTTACGTTTTTCTATTTGAATGATTTCATATGCTCCTGATGAGCGAAACGTACGTCGAGAGCTATAAAAAAGTAATTTGGTGTTTAGTGGTAAATCTCTTTGAGTTTAGTGTTTCACGCCGAAGGTTCCAATAGAATAATTGATCTTTATTCTTTTTGAAAATTAAGGTCAGTTCCTCAACTGATTTCGCCGATGACAACTTACTTACTTAGTAACTGATCTCAACTAACTCTACTCAGTTTATCAACATCTCTTAACAAATCTCAACAACTTAGTAACTAATCGAAATATTTTATTTAAAAAAATACTAATACAGTAGGACCTTCGTACACGCGGGGAGTTCGTTTCACCGCCTTCCAAGAATATCTGAAACTGCAGATAGTAGCGAACCTCTTAGCTTAATCCATACATAGACAGAGGCTATACTGATATTCATATATAACGAAGCTACAACAGCACTTCAGCCTGCCTTGAAGAGTTATTCCGTAATGTGGGTTGGAAACAGTATGGAATAAAAAATCAATGGTATACTTAAATCATTGTGGTTGTTAAGTTAAATGTGGCTGGCAGGCATTTGGACACTAATATCACAATCAGTTCAAGAGCTTCGGGTAGCGTAGAGGGGAATGAAAATTACAAAGCGGGACAAAAATACTTATTAAGAACAAACGAAAATATTTAACATCGTTGGAAGAGTAAATGAATTGAAAGGGCAGTGGGGAAAATAATTCTGGAGTGGATACCGCTTGATTATAAACATCCATGAAGAACACCGATAACAAGATGGACTGATGACATCATCAACTATATTGAACGCGAATGGCAGACGAAAGCTAAGGGCCGCGGGAGTTGTAAACATGCTGAAGAGGCCTTCATCCTACAGTAAATGAACACTTGCTGAATAATAATGATGATGAATTTAATATTCGCAATAATATTGAATTGACGACTTGAACGAATATCACCGTTGAGCTACCACAATACAATCATTATTTTTGAAACATGCTTTAACGGTGAATGCATATTAGGCTGCGTTCTATTGATGCACGGTAACATATGAAATGATATGGTCCAAATACATTGTTAATAATCGCTTTGCTTCTATCTAAGAGACCCGCGTGAAATTTGATATTGAAACTCGTCCTCCGCCCCACTATGTATAAGAGGTTTAAATGTAGAATAGATGTTAATATACAATATTTACACCAAGATACTTCTGGTAATATATGCCGAGTGTATCTGCAAAACCTCTCTTTAGTTGGATACTTCGACTTAATACTGTCAAATAAGAAAATGATATATCCGTCAATTCATAATCAAAAGTGCATTTATTTATTCATTGACTGATCTATACCCACTTGTTAATTCAATAAACAATGAAAATGATGTTTCAATGTTAACAAGAATTACAATCTAAATATATACCTAAAGGAGCATAATGGAAAACACATTCATGTTCAACCCAGTTGTCAGGAAATTCAATCCTGTTTGCAAAAACATAGAAATTGATGGAGTTTGCAAGTTGCAACACTGAAGCCATAAACAAATTGTACTTATAGTTGGTTCTGTAGAAAGGCATCGGGTAGTTCATTGTATAGTCATATGGTAATATATTCCCTCAAATTCACTGATTTTTTAAATGTTACCTTGAGGGTATGGGTTCCAGATTGAAATTGTATGAGGCATCAAGGTTCTATAGTATAGAATCTGGTCATATGTTTCCTTATAAATCGCAGTACCTTTACCATTATCTTACGATTTTGAAAGTATATTTCTTGTACAGCTTAAAATAAAGAAAAATTATCTAATATAACTTCCAGCTTCCTAATTTTTTTAACTTGTGTGATGTCAAGGGATGTTTTTTTACAATTAAAAATGTAAAGAGCTATTTGCCTAAATGACGGTTTTTCGAAAAGTACTCGATCTGGTAAAGAAATCACATTGGATGGAATCACATGGATTTTTGAAAATATTCTTTTTTTTATTTTTCAAATTCTTTTCACATTTTTCAATTTTTTATCGTTGAAAAGGAACAGAAAGAATGCTTTAAAATGGTATTTAATATTTATGTTAATCGGGGTTGAAACCAACAAAGCAGAATATAGCATAACAGCTCTAACTATAATTTTAACTATTTTTCAGAAAATGTCAAGACGTTACTCGACCGTCACGAACTTTGTGTGGCGTGACTGGTCTAAACAGTTGAATAGTTGAATCGTCATTGACAAACATCATAGCCATTTGGTCATACTTGTACTATCTCCGTGTCACTCCGAACAATTTTCGAATGATCGTCGTTTTCCATTTTATTATATTTCCAGCACAACATGAGTTGATTATGATCCGGTTGTAAACCAACTAAATCACTATTAAAATCGGAAGAGAATTTCTATTAAACACTAAATCACTTTATTTAACTTCTCCGGCATCATCAGGAGATAATTCAATCAGATGTTGCTAACATGGTGAGCGATACACACGTCGAGAGCTTGAATAAAGTGATGTGGTATTTAGTGCTAAATCTTTTCAAGTTTAATGTTGTACATCGAAAGTTCCAAATGAAAGATTGATTATAGTAATTTTAAAATATTTAAAGTCTTTAAGTTTTAAGTAAACTGGTAATAACTACTATTACAAAAAATTATATGGATAACTTCTAAGAAGCTTCAAAAAATAAATTACTGGAGCCAGAAGAGCTGTAATAGAGATGTGAACATTAGATATAACCTAGAAGTTCCCTATTCCTAAAAAACATTCCCCCTTGTAGGTGTTTCGTAATAATGAATGCATTTAAATAGATTTCAAGCAACTAATGCATTTTCATGTTTCACAAAATACACAACTGGCTTAAAGCCAATGATATTTCAGTACATTACTTACCTCGAATTATACTCAAACTTTTTTTACTATGGCCACCTAACAAGAATATATTATTAAAAAAATTAACACGTCAGGTTTCTTTCTGACATTCAAATATATATTTTTATACAATATTTATAATTTTCGCGAGTACATTCCAGGACTCCATATCCCTTGATATCGCATCTCTATAAGGAAAATATCCTGGTGGAATCTCTGGCCGTGTTCGTTACTCATATCACTCAGGTTTACAGGGAAAACACCCAAACGTGAGTGCAGAAAATGCATCTTCAAAGACATATGGTGCCCCAAAGCTTTGTATGAGATGAAGAGTTTATTAGTTAACTCTTTATAATTTTCTGCTCTGTGGCGGCATTTCCAGGCGGGTTTTTCAAAATCATTCAGTTTTTGCTGAAAGCTGTTATGCTTCATTAGTTCCCTTTTTTAAGGACCTACAAATATCTCCTCTTTAATTTTTGCGACGCTAATTTTGGGGAATTTCTCTTTCAGATATAAAAATCCACTACCATTTTTATCCATCGCGTTTACATTTTTTTTATGAGGGTGAGTTTTATATGTAAGGGTGCTAAAAGTACATCTTCAGAGTTCATTATAGGTGTACGTTTAAAATGGTTCTGTCCTGGAGAAAGTGACTTGCGCTTGGGCGACCCTTTCCTTATATAGTGATTTTTTCTATCTCTACTGTTCCATTCGCAAATAAAACAGCAATGTTTTGTGCAACTAAGCGAAAGTCCAAGCAAAAGAACGACTTTAAAATTTCCACAAATTTTTTTGGAGTATTTACTCTATTCAATCTTTTTCAGAAGGAATTTCATAGTTTCGGAGATTTCTTATATATTAAAACCATGGGCTAACTAACTGTGTTAACTAACACAAGGTCAAAAGTTAAATTCATGGGTGACATCTCAGAGCCTTTCGAAATTAAAACTGGAGTGAGACAAGGGGATGGACTCTCGCCACTCTTATTTACTGTGTTCTATAAAAAGTAATACAGGAGTGGCGTGAAAAAAAGTCGGCCTTGAATATTGACCAGCCCATTAAACTGGGGAGAACCAACATCAAAATTGATTGTCTAGCATTTGCTGATGATCTAGCAATTTTAGCTCAAGATGTATTAACGGCACAGAAACAGATTGGAATCCTAAAAGAAACAGCAGAAAAGGTAGGACTCCAAATTTCCTTTGAAAAGACATAATACATGACCTGCAACAGACTAAGAACACCATTTCTAAAAACAAAATATGGTAACGAGTCTCTCAATTCAAATATTTGGGTGAAATAATCATGGAAAATGGGTTGGAAAAAGCGGCCAATAAGGGTAGATGTCAAAAAATGCAAACGGCATTGAGACTTACACAAAATATTTACAACAAAAAATGCCTATCTAAAAACACAAAACTGAGACATTACAACACAGTTATTAAGCCAGAATGTCTATATGCTGCTGAATAGAAAGTGGGACATCGAGGACATTGAAAAGAAGGAAAGAAAAATCATAAGAAAACATACCGACTTTGAGAAAACCAAGAAATCAAACAATACACAGATATACATAGCGATATGAGAAAAAGAAGACTTAAGTTTTACGGACACATAAAACGGATGAATCCGAGTAGGCTAACTAGACAAATAGTCGAATTTTATGAAAATAGGAGTAGAGCTAAAGTAGAAATAATAAAATGGATTGCTGCAATTAAAGAGGACCTAAGATCAGCAAATATTACACAAAGTGAATTTCAGGATAGAGGCTGTTTCAGACACAAGGTTGACGTTTGGAAGGGTGGCCAGAGAAAAAAATGTAGGAAGACTAGAACAACTTGGTCTGACGAAAGGAAAAAAGCTCATAGCGAAGGAATGAAATTAGTATGGGCGCAAAGGAAGGCTAACAACAACAAGCGCCTCTAATTGTACTTCGCGTGGTCCACCAAGGCCTATACGTGAATAATAATAATAAAACCATGGGCTACAGGTACTGAAGGAAGTTTGTTTTCATTGTGTAGCAACACTGATTTCAAACTAGTTTTTGATGAACCAATGAACAATCGCCATTGACTTGAATCATAATCAAAATTTAGCAGATTCATTAGTGTACGTAATTAAAAGAGACTAAATCATTTGCTTGCGAAAAATAAGGTTTCAGTTCATCATCGCGATGTCGAATATAGAAATTTTTTATACTGGGAGAAAATAGAGTCAACCGTTCAATCTAGATCCTAAAAGCTCAACTTGTTTGTTTAAATTAACGTAAATCACGTACCAAATCATTTAGGTCGCCTTGTGTCAATAAGTTTGGTTCTTTCGAATTACTTGGTTCATAAGTTGGGTCGCACTCTGTCTCTAAGTTATCATCTTGACCAGCAGAAGCTTCTCGCCTTGGATTTGAAGGTGCTGTCTCAGGCAATTAGGCACTAGGTATTATGGTTTATGGTGTTTTTCGACTTAGTTGTGATACCATTTATAGCAGCCAAATCAAAAAAACTATTCACTTACGGGACCTGTTGGTTCCGTCCAAATCATTATCACAGCAAAGAGCATATGTCTAGATCTCTTAGCTTAACCCAGGAATTGCCTACACATGTTACACAGCAGAAATATGTGACCCAGGATTTATCTTGATGGCACACAAGAAAACCAAAGTAACCCAAATAATATTTGGTTATTAATGGTGTGAAATTTCGACGCTGAGAGGCTAAAGTTAATTCTCCACATACATAACAAAAACTATCCGGGTGATTTAAACACTTTCGTGGCATATTTACAGCCCTTAACGAATATCAATAAACTTAAATTGGGTTTTCGAATAAAAAATAATTATTGATTTTTTACTTTATTTTAAAATTTTACCATAATTGAAATTGCGCGTGAAATTTCTAACCTATATTTAAACATACCTTATCAAATAAATATATTCAATTAATAGATGAAATGTATCAAAATCCTGAAAAACACTAAATATTTTAACTGTTTTGTTTTATTTGGAATAGAAATATACCATTTTCTTTACTTTTTGTTTGAATAGTAGGTTTGCTTTTCTATTTTTCTTTTTTTTTTGCAGACTCTTCCAGATATTTGTTTTCATTTCATGGAAAACTGCTTTGCCAGTCCTAAATTTAACTAGTTGATGTTCATCCAACTGATCACACAAATCTCTATACTCTCCGACCATCTACAAATTAGATTACCCTGTAAAACTTTCATAAGTATAAGACTTTTGATATACGATTACCTTCCAAATTGGTAGTCGAATTTTGTTATTGTCTATTCATGTCGTATTCTTGAATACTATTATTCGTATCCTACAAAATAGATGATCCTATAGGGATTTCTCATTGTTACAACCCTCGGTATGTTGCTACATGTAGATTCTTTGCGGACACGCAGGAATAGTCCTTATAAATTTGGCACGTTAATATGTTTTCCCTACATGAATTAATTAATATAAATAATAGTTATAAAAACGAATGCATAAAAACAAAAAGAACCCTAATCTAATTTCAATATTTCATTCTGCACATATCTTTGAGCCTCCATATCTTATGTTAAGATATGTGAGTATAACGTCGAAAACAATACTGAAAGCCTAAATAACAATTAAAAGGAAGAATATTTTCAAATCGATGGCAAACCAACAAATGCAGTAAAAAATATAGGTTAAACCCATGGAACAATGACTAAGATCGACAAATTGTTTTATTTACCAGAGTCTGCGATTCCTTGCGAAGCCCGAAAGAAAATATCGGTATAACCGAATTGCTCCGAGTCGAACCGATATGCGATATTGGTGTTCGGTACAATTGTGAGGTCACAATTGTCGGCGTGTCATCAGTAATAGGTTTAAAAATGTATTTTCAATTTGATGTAACTTTCTAATTATAAGGAGAAAATTATAATAAATATAATTTTGCTATAAAACTTATATATGATCTATATAATAGCATTGTTTTTGTAATCAGAATAAATAAGTACAATTAAATATCATTACAAAATTCGTGTGACAAAAACAGTGTTTATCAGTTTTATCATTCTATAATGATTGAGTACTAAACATGTGATGTGTATTGGATCGTTATTTTCAATGGGTATTGAGTTCATATTTTAATAATATGTATTAACTAAAGGGATATTCAATCAGCAAAAAATGCCAAATAATTTTTCACGTTACACAAGAACTTGTACATACAAAGCCGTGGTACAAAAAAGACTAAATTTAAAAAAAAATAATATTACAACAGAAATAAAAAAAATTGCGGCTGGCTTAGTTTGACAAGAAAATATACCTGTAACCTAAATTGAAACAAAAGTATCCGACTTAATTCAGTTTTCGAAGGTAAAGATCTTCATTTAAATGTCTGTATTATGCGAAATACCGAGTAATAAATTGTCGCTGTAGTCGAGAATCGGGGGGTCCCAGGCTTTGATAAAGGAGCAATTGGGGCAATCCCGTCCATCCCACAGTTTCCATTTCTGCTGTACCGGCAGCCAGACTGATTGGTCGACGCGATTCGATCAACAACGTATCTGCAGGATAAATAAGAACCTTTTAACGGAATCCTCGCCTCGCGATACAATTCGGCCAAACAGATTTCCTTCCTTTCCCCAATTTTTATTCTGCCTGGTCGTTTGCAGATGGGCAGGTCCGCATTGAATTCAATTTGCAAGCTGAGATATGTTTGTTAACATGTTTTTTCAACAGCAGCTTTTCAACCTTTTTACCGAATTTTTTATGAACCAAACCTTTAATCAGTGAAATTTGCTTTTTATGGACAACCATTATTAAAGTAGATTAGCTCCTTTGAGATTTTTTTTAATCCCTAAAATAAATATCGCATTTAACAGAATTACACATCGGAGTAACATTGGTTATTAATTTATAGGTCTTTAATAAAATCAAATATGATTGAAAATGTTAATAAATATTCCTTATAATAGTCATTGGGGCCAAAAATAAATAAATTAACATGTAATATGGATATCCAATCTATGAATAAGAATTCAAATTAATCACATTTCTATTTTTTTGAAAAAATTGTACGTTTTCTTACAAAACATTTGCAAGACAGTCTTATAAAAACCGAAGTAAACGGCATTGTTAAAGCAGGAATAAAAAAAAACTTTCAATGGATGAAAGGGCTTCGATTTTGCTATTGCTTAATAAAAATCATTATTGCTTACCAAATTATCGCAAATATGCTCTTTCAAATCAAGGCATCAAAATGTGTGGGTAGTTCTAATTAGGAAACCTCTAGCGCATTTAGACATGTATTTTTTACCTTACCAATTCGCAAAAAGGATCTTCATTTTCAATTAAGAGCCTAAAGTTGATCTACCTGTATATATTTACCTAAATGTATATTTACATATGCTGCATTTCTGTAATAACTTTATTTTTAAATGTTACTTCCCCTTACTTTCCTTTCGAGTAATATCAACTTCAATGTACAGTTGAATTAGAAGAAAACAATAGTTTAAACTTCGTAGATTTAGCAATTCCACGGATCTCAAACAAACGTAGTTTCAAGATATTTCGCAAATCTTCTCATACAGATACAATAATACATAAAAAATCATCAGTAGCGTTTAAACCTAAATTGATTAATATTCCTTTATCAGATACAAATTTTTATAAGGAACTTGACACTATAAAACACATTGCGCTAACTATTACTATTCATATAGAATGATAGATAATATTAAAAATAAACACAAAAATGCTGTCTTTAAAACATATTCACAAAATAATAAAAAAATGATTTACAACAATAATATAGTTTGATAGATCGTCTGAAAAAAATGGAAATATTATATAAAAACAATGTCAAAGTAACTTAAAAAAAAGACAGGAAAAATTTTAAAGTAAAAGTAAACAAAAAAGATAAAGTTGTGGTATATCAACTATATTGTTGGTCATGTTCTAAAATGTATATAGAACAGATATGTAGATCATTTAAAAAAGATTCAAAGAACATCAAAGAAGTTTTCTTAATCAGAAATACAACTCCAATTATGCCTCACATCTGCTAAATGAAAATAGCTGTTTTAACACTTATTTCAAAATATTCGACAGAAAATATTATACAGAATATACAGAATAAAAGCAAAAACCGAACCATATGAAAAGTTTAAAAATATACTGTTTAAAATAGAAACTTCTCAATGACCAGATAGACCTGAACGAATCGCCTTTATTGAATTGTACAGCCTATAATTTATTATTAGATTTATATTTATGCGAACTTCAACATTGACTATTTATTTCTGATGAAGCTACAGTGTTACCGAAACGCGTCAAACATTAACATAGTAGTGGACATTTTGACAAAAAAACCTTACATTAATAAGAACTTAGTATTTTTTTTAGTTTTGCGACACTTATTTGTACGTCCCGTACTAATATTTCACAAAATACTAGTGTAAATTAATCCCTTCTTACGGGTAATTAACTCCCACTTTCGTCTCTTCTTCATATGTATTATCTCTTGAAAGTCTCAACCACCTCTTCACGTATTTTCTGAACTTCATCTCAACAACGTTTCTTCTCCGTGTTCGCTCGTTAGCTTCTCAACTACATCTTTTCTCTACACACTTCCAACTCATCTATACCTTTTCCCCTTCCAAGGTGAATCACTCATCTATTTCTTTGAGATGCGGGGGTTTGTCTCTCTAGTGGACAGTGGCGGTAGGTCCATAACGTAGGCATGTGCCCCACCTAAAAATTAAGAAATGAAATGAAAATTTGATGTCTGACAACTACACTCGTATTTCTACACAGCAAAGTGTGTGTATGATACTAAGAAATGTAAAATTTTTGGTTGCGACGGATTTTCCTATCCTCATTCCAAAATTTGGTTATACGTGCTCCACCTGTTCTTTCCCCCACGAACCGCCACTACTAATGTGTAAATTATAACTGAATTACCTGCCTCAATTATCTGAGTACCTGCTTTCAATATACAGTATGAATCAAAAATATTGTTTTATATTGTTTCAACCGTCAACCGTTGTTTATTCATTAATTCCTATTAAAACACGTTGAAAAATGCAGATTAACATTTCATTTTGAACAAGCTTAAAGAGAATACCTGGACATTGGTATAAAAATGCTTAATAGTGCTGAGTAAATCTATAACATAATGAAAAGATAACTAAGAATTGTACCTATAAAAAATCAGGTATATATTTTAATGTTATTTAGCTTTGAAAGTTATCGCACACCAATGGATTTCAATAAATGTTAACTTCTAAAACTTAAAATTCTAAAATAAATATTAATCATTGATCTTTACCCAGAAATGTTAGTTTGGCTTTTCAAATCGCAAACATTACTCAATTCACTCAGCAAATATAATGCACCTACAAAATAATTTATATTAATAATAGACATCCCATTTAATATGTATACATTTTAATTATATTCTGGTATTCAATGTACCATATGAACCAACTTGTAATGTTAATAGCTTTCCGAAGATATATTTACTGCGCTCTTATCATTGTTAAATGATTATTTGTGCTAATTATCTTATTTTCTACCACTGTTTAAATTTAAGAAAACTTAAAAGCTTTTATTACAAAGTATCTTTCAAAAAAAAATTTTTTTAGTTTTGCATCGAACAAATTGTTCACTTTTTTAATTCATTTATGTTTTGGATATAGTATCACTAATATCCGTTTATTGCTTCTTAACAGCATATGGACATACGTCTATTAAAATCCTTTGAAGTTTAACTATATAACCAATGTCATGTCAGGTAATACACGTTATCAAACAGTTTATATATATATATATATATATATATTATATATATATATATATATATATATATATATATATATATATATATATATATATATATATATATGTATATATGAAGTGCCAGCAAGCTTCTCCCAAGACTGATTTCTGGCCTTAAGCCTTCATCAATTAGGCTCAAGCTGGACGCCTGAAAAGTGGATGAAGGAACGACTAAAACCATGACCATTTAAATTAGCCATGTCGAATGGGGGCTGTAATTACATGCAGCCACGCCATTCTGGTAAACGATGGTAGCAGTCAGACTGTGCGAAACCGTTCATGACCCGTCTGTCCTCGGGTAAGTACCTGGTATGATCGAAAAATTGTGAACTGGGCCCGTGGAGAGAAGTATTAAAAAGCTAAGAAAGTTCACTCGTGCACAACGTCATGTTTTGCCATTCCTTCATCCCCCATCCAGCTATCCAAGCACCAGCAAGCGTCTCCCAAGACCGGTTTTTGGCATTAAGGCTTAAGACTTAAGGTCAAAAACCGGTTTCTGGCAGTTCGTCTATTAAAATCCTTTGAAGTTTAACTATATAACCAATGTCATGTCAGGTAATAAACGTTATCAAACAGTTTTTTTTTGTATTTATTATGTTTACACCAACGGCAAAGTTGGTGGTTTCTAGCTGAAACCACTAGGAAATGGATGGATAGTATTTTTTTTATTGAAGAAAAAAAGATTCATTGAAAGAGTTAGAGAAACTAGCTTCCAATGATTTATTCTCATTCTTAGATGAAATTTTATCAGATTGTGAATTTACTTGGTGAAGATATCAACTAATTCTATCTACTTGGTGAAGATACTTTAATGGATCTCACTAACTTGCATGTAGTTATTAAATATACTCAGGCGGTTGTAGATAACAGAACAGAAATTGATTGTGAAAATGTTATGACTGATGATGGTGCCTGGGAGGAGGAAGACAATATTCCTCTGCCTTGTGGAACTTGCTAAAAACACAATGTGGGCGCAATAAACAGATTATTGCCTTACCAATACTAAGGAGTTTAGAGAAGAAACTGGTCTCCAGATTCCGGATAATCTTGAGACACATTGGATGCCTTTTTACACCTCTTATCCAAATCTTTGATTGATATAATCGTATTCCAAACAAACTTATATGCGCTTCAGAGGCGTGAAGGTGACTCTTCATTTATACCAACAAATGCAAAGGAAATTGAAACTTTAATTGCCATAAACATTTTGATGGGGATAAAAAATTACCCAGTAATTATGACTACTGGTCAGCAAAACCAGAATTAAGGGATCACTACATTAGTTCAGTAATGACTAGCTGACAACTCATTAATGTCTACTCGCAACTCTCCAGGGTATAACAAGCTGTATAAAGTTCGATTATTATTGGATACATTATCTGAAAGTTTTCACATATCGTACAACCCATCAAAATACCAATCAATTGATGAAAGTATGATTTAAAGATCGCTTTTTAAACAGTATATGCTTTTTAAACAGTATATGCTCCTCAAACCTATCAAGCGAGGGTATGAAGTTTGGATACGCGCTGACGAGTATGGATAGGTTGCCAATTCCAAATATATGTTCACAAACTCAATAATCAACCCAAGAAAGATTTGGAATGTAGGGTGTTTTAAATTTGACAATAGATTTAGTAGGGAAAGGCTACCACATATATTTTGATAATTTTTTCAAGTCAGTCATAATTTTTTCAGTTACAAAAATCGCTTCAGAAGAAATATATTTACGCCTGTGGTGCTGTAAGGGTCAATCGAAAAGACCTTTCAAAAAATATAAATACTGACAAAGAATTACAGACAAGGGATCAGTCTGACTGGAGAATTAGTAAAGATGGACTTGCGTTTACAAAATGGAGAGATCGCAAACTAGTTCTTTTTCTTGGAAATTATAATGATCCTTCAAATGGGGCAAATGTCACCCGTAAACAAAATGATGGCAGTTTACACACTGTGAGATGTCCAATCATGATCAAGGAGCATAATCAGCATACAGGATATGTTGACAAAGCCGACATGCTAAAATGCATCTATAAAATAGATCGCAAATCAAAAAAATGATGGCATAGTATAATGTGGTATTTTATAGATCTGTCCGTTTTTACCAGTCTTTCATTATATTCAAGCAGAAAGCACAATTAGCACTTCCAAATCTAAAATCCTTTAGGATGTCAGTGGCTTCGGGGTTGATCAGGTACTGACATGAAGTCAGATATAAAATTACGTCGAAGTACTGCTCTCGCAGTAATAAATCATTTCAGACTTGTAGTACCATATGAATTACGGTTTAACCAGTGCTTATATATATCACAACATAGCACGTCGAGAAGATGCGCTCTTTGCAGCACAAGTAAAGAGCCGCATAGAAGAAAGTGGATATGCACCACATGTCAAGTGGGTTTGTGCCTTTCTGCAAAAACGAGCTGTTTTATGTTATATCACAAAAATAAGGGTTTAGATTTCAAATGTATTTCAAACAATAAATATTTTATATAGCTTCTATGATATCTATAATTTACACCTACTATATTTTCCTAATGGTCTAAAAAAGTGGTGTAAAAAATTTATCAAAGCAACAATTATAACAAAATATTTTTTGTATATTCTAAAAACATTAACGAACCGTATTCTTCATGTTTACCTAAAACTTTCTCTCGACAAAAAAATATTGTTGGGAACAAAGGGTTAAGGTATTATTTGAAAATCAAATGTAATATTTTTGTAGCTATTCCATATGCTTCAGCATAAGTTTGGTTTTTTTTTTTTTACGAAAGACCCTATATATTGTCGTCACCAGCGTTATGTTTATACAATGCTTTCATTTTATTAGGTTCTGTATATTCCAACTAGAAGCGTCAATTGCTAAATTTGAAATGCAATGGTGTATAATGAACGTCTGATAATGAATGCATAAAACACAAATCTCGCAATTTCGATTGGAATAATAATCTTTCGATAAAATCACGTCCGAGATTTGTTCATATAAAATGCCTCATTACGGGATTAGAATAAACTCCAAATTCTAGTCTCATTTACATTGAGTTTGGTTCATTTAGATTAAACAGATATATAGATTATGTTCCAATTCTAGTGTGTAATTGGTTGTATTGCTATTAAGGTTTTAGTTATACCGCTAAATCTAGTCATATTAAATTGTCAATTTACATGAAATATATTAATTTATATTAATAGATTATGTAGTAATTTATACTAAACAAAATTTATGTGTCAAAGTCTACGTCCATTAAATTTGCAAAGCTATACGAGGGTTGCTATTTATGTATCCAGAATTGTCAACAATGGTGTTGCTAGGCGCCATCTGACATATACAGCGTAAAGCTTGACATTGTCGACTGTATTCGTATTCAGAATTTTTTTTTTCATACAGATGCAATTTGTGCTGTTTAGTGACTTGAACATTTCATCTCAGTCAAAAAATGGAATTAACTCTTGCGAATTTTTGAGCGATTATTTACTATGACTTTCGATGTGGATTATCTCAACAACAGTGCACAGATCAACTAATTTTTTCTTCTGGCAAGGAAATACCATCTAAAACCACTGCATATAATTGATTTAGTGAATTCCATCGTGGCCGTCGTTCGCTCACGGACGAATTTAAAGAAGGTTGTCAAAAATCGGTTGTTGTGACAAAACCATCGATACTATGCGCGACCTAATAATGCAAGATTGTCATGTGACATACCGCGAGATTGAGGCATTCCTGGGCATTAGTATAACAAGAAAACACATTTTTTTTAATGAACATTTTGCAGTGAAAAAGATTTGTACGCATTGGATTCCGTATAATTTAACAATCGCTCAAAAAAGGCTCATGTCGATTGGTGTAAAGAAATTCTCAAAAAGACAATCGTAGTGCGTCAAAAGCCGTGTATAACATCTATACAGATGGCGAATCTTGGATCTATGCGAATGAGCCCGAAAGTAAACATCAGTCGACTGTATGGGTCTTTCAAAATGAGCCAAACCCATCAAAAGTTGTTCGCGCAAGAACCACTTTGAAGCTAATGGTGGCCAGTTTTTTTAGGATAAATGGCCATGTGGTTACAGTGTTGCTAGAGAATCGTAGAACTGTCAATTCTGAATTGTACACAACCATTTATTTGCCAGAAGTTTTTAGAGAAATAAAAAAAAACAAACCAGGATCATTCTTCACCATGTCAACGCGATCTCTCACACATCGGACCGAATAACTCAATATTTGACCGATCAAAACATCGAATTGATGGGTTATCCGTCGTATAACCCTAATTTGGCACCCAATGATTTCTTTTTGTTCCCGTCCGTGAAGAATAAATTACGTGTTCAACGATTTTCGACGCCAGAAGATGCGGGTGATGCGTTCAAAATGCATGTTTTGGATATTTTGGATATCATTTGAAGTTATTTCAAATATTTCTTTTTTTTTATTTGATGATTAAATTGTTAGCATTTATCTTTTGAATATGGTAACCATATGATTTCTCTAGACTCTTGTGGTTTTTCATTTAGTTATTAATTTTCTATATTTACTATCAGGTCTTCTCTTAATGTGACTGTTTTACACTAACAATATTTTGGTTCTTGTTCTCCAGCTTTTTAATTCTAGGCGTTTTATTTTTATACATGTCTCCTTAGTTTGGTCCAATTATTAATAGAAACCTCTCCTTAACTCGGTCTAAAAAAAAAAGAAACATATAACAATGTCAAATGGCAAGATTTCGATATCTAGTCCATTTAACCATTTAACGAAAGCATAAGTTAAGGAAATTTGGTATAAATTGATTCTCTGCTGTAGCTCCGTTCTGTTAAATACTCTAACATTCTTCAGCGCGAAATTAGCAGTCACCAAAAACTATTTAATATTTAACTCCATTTATTTCACCACTATACTAATAATTAGTAGTTACAACGGGTGGAGCAAGTATCGCGCCACTGTTTTAGTAATTTATAACTTTAAAAGGACACAAGATAGATTTTTATTCAATAATACGTTTACTGCGTCATTAAATTATGTATTCATTAATTTTTAAAAATTATATCACGTGAAATATTAGCAATCATTTAACTTTATGCCCTTTTTTACACATTTTCTATAACTATTGGCAACATATCTGGTGTTACTACAGTGATTATAGCTCTAGTAGTGTTACAGTAATGTTCTAGTTGAATCACCGCGCTGCTAATGATCACAGTACTTTCCTGTACTGGTCTGCTCACTCGCGACGCCAGCCTGTCTGTTAAAATACTATCCAGCTTCATATACTGTAACTCCATCTATTAAAAATAAGTTATCATTTAGGAATATGTAGTGGTCCTTTGAAGCAATAACCCACACGAAACAATATATGGTAGTTTAATAATTGCTATTCGATTTTCTTCAAACCCTATGCACAAATTTTATTTGCTAATGTATAATTGAATTAATATAGTCTATAATTTGTATTGAATACTTCCACATATTATACACAGTTTTCCATAATGTACGACATCATTAAGATATTTGGCAACTATTACTCAAATTGCTAGACGTAAAATACACCCATCAAATAAAGGTTAAATTAGGTTTTAAAAAGACTTCTCGATAAAAGACCGGGATAAACTCACAAAACCAATAATCTAAATGAGGACGAAGCAGAGCAGATATAGATTTTAGAAAGATCGATGTGACAATTAGCTAATATGAATGAAATAAAATTGGTGGAATTAGATATAAAATTAGTGGAATAGATATTACGAAGAAGTGTGATTATGATGTTCAAAAAATGTTGACTTACAGCTTTTCAATTTACGTTAAAACTTTTCGGAGCTTAAATGAAAAACTTCTTTTGAACTTGTTTGCAGTGGGGAAAAAGATTTGAACAAACTAAATGTTATTTCTTTGTTTTAATTATATTAAATTTTGTAACGTTATGGCAACACAAAATAAAGGGTTTTTTTAAATTGAGTGGTTTGTTTATTTCTTGGATAAGACACAGAATTTGCATTGATTTAAAAAATTGAAGCATATTGTATGACATTTGTACACGAAAGAGGATATATGCCAAATAATCACCTCTTCCAGCTCTACAGACGTCCACTTTTTTATTAAAATGTTGGATGCTATTTTGGCATAATCGTTACTCTATCTTACCGATGACTCGAATAATTTCATCCTTTAGTTCAGGAATTAATTGCGCATTGTTCTTATAGAACTGGCTTTTCACGTAACCCCAAAGAAAATAGTCCAACGGTGTCAAATCACATAATCTTAGTGGTCAATTAGCTTCTTCTTGCAAATACTCGTTTAGGATTTTTTCTCTCAATAAATCAATTGTTTCATTAGTAGAGTGATGTGTAGTTCCATCTTGCTGGAACCACATATTCATCAGACCATTATGAAGTCAAAGCAAATAAAATTTTCAATATAATTAACACATATTTAAACAAGAGAGAAATATCAATAAACATATAAACAGAAGTATTAAAAAAAATAGTAAGACCAACGATGTTATATAGTAGTGATGCATGGACATTGACTGAAAAACATAAGATATGAATTAATGCAATGGAACTGCGATTCTTACTTAAGATCGAAAATAAAAGATGAATAGACACTACTGGAAATGAAATATATAGACAGAATCACAAAAAAATTAATAGATGAAAAATTGATAGAGGGACAACATCGTAGATATGTGTAGATTACCAGATAACAGGCTAAAAAAGGCATATATGGAACGAAAACAACCAGGAAAAATTATAGAGGAAGGGCGTGATAAAGGTGAATTGAAGAGATTGAAGAAGGAGCAAATAATAAAGGAATGGAATGAGAAGGTGTTAAGTAGATGACACAGGATATTTAGTTGGTTATTTATAACCACCCTCTTCAATTCCCCCTCTCTTTCTACCTACTCCTAGATCACCAGGTGAAATTCTCCAACAAAACACCTTAGGCACCTGACTCAATAGGTGCCAAAAAACTCCGCTACAAATACAAAATACCTTCCAAAGCCCGATCTAATACAGTCCCCCTCTCTAGAACCTCCTCGGACTCCTCTACAAGGAGTACCCTTTCCAACAAAAAATCGGGGAAAAAGGAAACCAATCCATCCAAACAAAGATCTCTTGGCTCTCTTCAGGGCATGACTATGGCTGATCTCGCTGATCATAACCGACGCTGCTAGGGCCTCAGGTGGAGTAGCCATTCTGACTCACCTTTCGATAGACCGCTCGCCAGTTCATTTAAACTCTTCATTGGAAGTAATCGTCATTAGACTAGAACACGAGACGGCTTTCACTCTTTCCAGCATCTATCTTCCTCCTGAATCCTCCATATCACATGAGGATTTACAGGACGTAATTTCTCAACTCCCCATCCTTTAATATTAAACGGAAACTTCGCGGTCAATGGATGGAAAGCATAATACTAAATATCTCCACTTCCATCGTGAACTCCCCAGTACTCACCCAGGTTTCCTTCAACAGGATCACTTTCTTACATCGAACTTTCATTCTGCTCTCCTAATCTTCTCTCAGATCTACAGTGAAGCCTCATTAGGGATTTACACGGCAGCGACCACTATCCTCTTCTCATACATTTCTCTTTTCATCACCAAACTATTATATAATTTCCGCAAAGCGAACTCGGACATCTACCATAGTTCTATCCCTCTCCAAAACATAGCACCCGGAGACTCTGCTCACCACATTTCTCTCCTGGTACAGAACATCAAGACGGCTGCTGAAAAATCTGTTCCCCACTGAATACAATCCTCATCGCCCCCACCCCCCTCCCCCCACCATGGTGGAAATCACAGTTTGCTAGAGCTATAAGGTTCAGGAAGAGCGCCCCTAACAGGTTCAAACACCACCCCTGCCCACAGAGTTTTATCGAATTTAAACGAGCTAGGACAGCTGCCAAAAGAACCATTCTGAAACCAAAATTACCATTAACGAGCCTCCTGGTTTTCGTTCGTTAGCTCCATCGGTCCTCAACAATCTAGTACTATATTCTAGAAAAAGATCAAGGTCTTCAAAAGAAGACCAACCAGTCACACAATACTTACTACACAGTGGAACCTGGATCACCACTGACGTAGACCAAGCTGAGTGCTTTGCTGACCACTTTACTTCAGTCTTCACCAACTCAGGCTCCCTCCCGAATTCATCAGATACAAAGAACAAAATGAGTTCCCCCTCAACTTCAGCGAATCCCAACCTTCTCACTACAACCTTCCTTTCACTCCAAAAGAGCTACACTGAGCTTTGTCCAGATGCAAATCAATTTCTCCAGGCCCTGATCTAATACCCATTCCTCTTATTCGACAACTACCACCCTCCGCTATCCAATTCTTTCTCGAAATATATAATGACATCTGGATCACCGGATCCTTCTCATCCGCATGGCGAAAATCTATTCTGATTCCAATCCATAAACCTGGCAAACCCCGCTTTCTTACCTCAAGCTACCGCCCAATATCACTGACCGACCTCTTGTTTAAAATCCTCGAGCGAATGGTGCTCAGACGGCTATCCTAGCCGTTGTAGAACACCTAGTTGGTTTCGACCAGAATATCAAGGAGGCATTCATATGAGGTAACCACCTTGTAGCCGCCTTTTTGGACATTAAGTCCGCTTTTGACACTGTATGGAGATAGCAAATTATCAAATCTCGGCATCTTCTCTAGCAAATCTCTGCAAATCTCTGACCTCAATAACCCCTATCGAGGTCCATTAATAAAATTTATGAACAACTTCTTAACCAATCGCCCAGAGGTTACATGTCTTTTTATAATCTACAAGAGCATTCTCTTGTAGAGTACCGCAGGGATCCGACCTTAGTTCTACCCTGGAGAGCTGACTATGGCTCATTTCGTTCAATTTACCTAACAGCTATGCGTCCAAAGATATATTATGGCAGCATAAAATACCGCTTTGCTCCAACCTCTTACCTTAACTTGATCGATCCCATCCAGAATATAGCCATCAGATTGTCCTTGGGTCTCTTTCGAACCACTCCTATCCCTAGCCTGCTCTGTGAGGCTAAGATAGAACCTATAACACATCAACGTCTTCAATTTCTTCTCAACTACTCTTACAACCTCTCAACTAGACCATTTCTCCCTCACGCTTTCTGGACCCTCTAAAAGAATCTCCACCATCTGGTTCAGGATTAGATCGGGACATTGTGCTCTCACTCACCAGCATCTCTTGAGGTACGACCCTCCTCCTATCTGCTTTTCTTGGAGTGAACCTCAGACCGTTTGCCATTTTCTGATAGAATGTCGCACCACATCAAACATCAGGACCAGACTTTTCCTCCCCAGTGACCTCCCTACTCTCTTTCGACACGGATCTTTGGATGTTCTCCTCCTATATCTAAGAGAAATATCCATCACTGATCATATCTAGTCGCTGCTCTCGCTCTTCCTCTTTCACTTCTCTCATCATCCATCCTTTTCATTCTTCAATCACCATTATGCATTCACCCCTCCACCATCCTAAAACATGTCCTCTTCTTCAACACTCGCCCTCCTTAGTCAAACCCAGAATCCTGAATCCCTAATGTCAGCGAATTACAGACACACTGTGGTCCCTGTCACCGACGCGACCCTCATCCAAACCTAATTAACCAACTATCTATTGACCTCGAATCTTCATTCCAAATCTTGAAAGAACAAGGACTAGATCTGAAAACCAACATCAAAATAGATTGTCTGGCGTTTGTTGTTGATCCAGCAGTTTTAGCTCAAGATATATTAACGGCACAAAAACAGATTGAAATCCTAAAAGACACAGCAGAAAAGGTAGGACTCCAAATTTCTTTTGAAAAGTCACAATACATGACCTGCAACAGACTAAGAACTTTCCATTTCTAAAAACAAAATATGGTAATATCAGACGAGTCTCTTAATTCAAATATTTGGGTGAAATAATCATGAAAAACGGGTTAGAAAAAGCGGCCAATAAGGGTGCCAAGGGGGGCCATAAGATGGCCAAATATGGAAACTGCATTGAGACTTACACAAAATATTTACAACAAAAAATGCATATCAGAGACATTACAACACAATTATTAAGCCAGAATGTATATATGTTCTGTACATGTCTGCTTTTGGCTTTTCTTATAAATTCTGTCGAGTTTGTCAAAGGGCAGGAATGTAGTTGGTTTGGTAGGTATTAAAATTCCTAAAAAAACTATTCTAACCTCTAAGTTGTATGTTGTGTTTTAAAGCATATAAAACAACATACAAATAGAACATAGTTTAGTATTAGAATTAGACTGAATCATGATGCTAATATAAATAGCGAAACGAGCATCGAGAAGTTAAAAAAAGTCATTTGGCAGTTAATCTTTCCAGTACACAATATCTAACAATGATAATAATTAAAACTCTTAGTATTTATTTATCAATGTATTCGAGATATTCTCTGGTATGTTTCGGAACATAGAAAACATGTTTCGGTCTAGCGACTATTTTCAAAAAGAGTTAAATATAAACTTGAACTTATATAGTAGCCTACATATTATAATCCACATATCTCAGAACGTTAAATTTATTCTCAAACCTTCTAAAATTCACAGTACAATAATTTATTTATCCTTATATTTAAATATTCTATATAAATAATCAAAACTTCAAAGTTGTAAACTTTTATCACAAACCATTTTTAGTGCTTCACATGGAATGAAATATGATCATGCAGAAAGTATGTCCCCATTTCATTTTTTCCGATAACCTTCGGTAATAATACATCCCTGATATCTCTCCCTTTTCCAGCCCTCAAAGTCTCGAAGACGGTTATTAAAGTCGTTCTCGCAGAGTTACTGATTATCACCGATTTCAGACGTTCCCTTTCTCGTTAGAGCCCGTTTTTGTTTGTTTTCAAAGGGTCTAATATAACCGGGCCGGATTTTTCTTGTTTTTACTTTAACAGGAAGCAATATCTGTGTGCCGTTTCAGATAATAGGGACGGTACTTTATAAATTGCCGACCCTTAAGTTTCATCTTTTTCAGACGTTTTGTGAATTGGGTTAAAATAATGAACTAAAGAAAATCGCAAGTTGGCGTTTTTTTGTGTCCAAATTGAAAGACAAGAAATAGGTATAATTTGTTCAATTATGAAAAAGTCTAATAACTTTAGAAATAGCTTAGTGTGTGTATAATTACATATACATATATTACGTACTTCGCCTGAAGTTATAAAACATTTTAATTAATTTTGAGGATAAAAAAGTTTTCAAGTTCTTGAATTAATTCAGCACCTTTATATTTTTACTTTATAATTCGGCTTAAAAACGCAACGCTTTATAAACGGCATCTAAAACGCCCCCCACCATTTTTTATGATTTGTGCTAATAAGTTCTCAAATTATTTTATGCTTTGCGGTAACAAACTCTACAGCTTTAGAAACCCGTAGTGAACGATAGTAGGCTTTAGAATACTGCATTTTTGTGTTTCATTATTAAAAATTCTGTCTCAGCTAATATAAAGTACGAACAGGATGTGTACCATTCTGAGAACGAAAAGTGGTTCCTGTTTGGACATAACAATATTTCGGATAAAACAAGTGAATACAAAAAATTGACGATAAGGTATTATCTATTAATTAATAATTCATCTCAAACTCAAGCGAAATGTATAACTGATCTGAAAATTATACCAACAAAATCGATAAGTATGATAGATATATTTACATATAAGTTGAACCAGAAATACAAGCAGCAAAGAGTTGGCCAATAAGAGTGTCAGAACTTTAAACTAAGGCACAATGATAACTGCAAATAATAATCCGGTAATTTTTATTTTATCTTGAAGAACAAATATTGCATTATGTTTTGAAAATAGTATCGTTCAATTTTCGCCCTCTGCTTCATTTATTAGGATGCATTCTGGAGACCCAAATTTGGGAAAAATCGTTTCCAACGAATTGCACTTTTGGTTTAGTGGGTTTTTGAACAAAGATAACTGCAGAATTTGCGCCAATCACTTTCACTTTTTTCTGCGTTTTTTAAGGGAGTGGGGATTTGGTGAAAGAGCCACACAGACTACTGAGGTTATTTCACAGCAGAAATCAAAAATGCATTTTAAGAGTCTGCGGGAACAAGTCTGTGATCCTCGTGGTAGACTTGTCGAAGACCGGAATAGAACATATTTTTTCTGTATATAAGGAGATAAAGCAAAAAGCAAATCGTGTATCCAGCCTCTGGACTATCCAATTACTAAAAAGCTGGGTTATTGGTAATTTTGTGTCCCGAATGCGGGGATCCCCAAATGGTCTAAAATCTGCCTTCATCGGGTACTGCAAAAAGCGGATCCCAAAAATGCCTGGATTCGCTAATGGCTGGGCTCCAATATGACTGACTTTATAACGACCTGATCCTAAATTGACCGAGTTCTGTAATTACAGGGCCCTAAAAGGATCGGGTTCCATAACCACCGGGCCATAAAATCCTCTCTAACGGAAGGGTATGGCATGGAGACGTCTGTTCAGCTCGAGGTGTGATGTTAAAGTCACTCGGCCTCGTCGCGTAGGATACCGGTGCGCTGTAAATAAGACTCGCGCAAAACGATCTTTCCTGTAGCGGCCGATAATTTGTAAACGCTACAATGTTCAATGTTTGATTTTGTTAATACCTGAGCTAGGTCGCTTCCCAAACCATAGGGGACCATGAAGTGATTCAACTCGTCGCACTACATCAGGACATGGAAGAGGAGCTTCACATGGATCGTACATAGGGGGGACACTGTTCTATACACACTACATCAGATAACCCTGGATGGGTCTGCAATGTCCGACTTTTAGTCTATTCCATGCAACGAGCTCAGGTTTTTTGGAAAAAGTGGGGAGGGGATATGTAAAAATTCTCTCTTAGAAGGCCAAAGTTTGTTTCCGCTTTTTTTCGAGAGTTTCCTACTCTGCCTGGGTAATGTTCCTTATTTTATTTGTGACATCCTTGAAAAATTATGTTAGTATGAATATATTGAACATGGAGAAACCATCTATTACTTCATTCATGGCGTTTTGATTTGCCCCTTCATTTTTACGAATACCAATATGGCTTGGAAACCACATAAAGTTTATAAGAACAGAACGTGGCCACATTTCGCGTATTAGGGTCAAACAGTGAGTAACCAGTGGAAAAATGAGAAGAGAAGTTTTCAAGCATCTGAAAAAATCAGAATATATCAGCTATATTAACAAGGAAGATGATGAGATGTGTTTCAATGCCTCTCTGATGACCAGAAGTTCTATAGACTACATGGAACAGCAAGGGTGCAGTTTAAAGCTCAAAATGTGCATTACATGCACGAATTCGATACCAACAAGGGATGTTGAACCACTAGTGTATATGATCTGTGGGGAAAGTGGGATCTTATGATGGAGTGATTGTAATTATATTTATTGTATGCTACCAAGGAGCGGTTAACATTAAAGGGGACAAGAATCCAGTGAGGGTCAGGTAGAGTGGCTATCAATAGACAGTCAGGTATATGAATTGTGCATTCATGGGATATTCGATAGAATCTGTGTCCCGCTCCTAAGTTTGGATCGTGATATACAGAATTATGACCTGGAGATCCCCTGAACTTTAAGGAGTTGGCGTATTTAATTAATTGAATATATAGCCAGTGTTTTAGAGGCAAAGGATAATCTGATTGCATTATTCTGGATCGATTCCCGGATTGAGTTGTTGCGAATAGGTTTTAGGAGCAGACGAATATGCCACACAACGATAGTCAAGTTTGAATCTCATAACGAACGTATTTATGTGTATTATGGTGGAGGAGGACGATCCCCATTTCGGATGAGATGCCCACTGCAGAGCTCCCGTAGTCCTTAAACAGCGTTCCTTCAGTTAGCCAATATGCTTTCGTCATGATAGTCTAGAGTCAAACAATAGTCCCTGAAAACTCATGACATGTCCTGAGTAAATAGGAGTTTTGGATAATGAAAGATTATATAACCGAGGGCAGTTCATTTTCCTACAAAAATGCATGAAGTTGATTTGGAAGGAAAGTTGATTTGAAAGGAAAAATTAAAATCTAGTTTTATGTGACTATTTAACCAGTTTATTAAGACCGCCCTGGATTTTTCTTTCCGCAACCCTGGGAGTGGAGGATGAGAAGTATCAAAATATAGTCGACATATAGCTTATATTTGATATCAAAGCTAATGTAACTCTCTATGTTGTATATAGTTATATTGAAGAAGATCGGGCTGAGGAATGGACCTTGAGGGACACCATTTTCAAGATTATATTTACTGTAGACAGTATTATCTAACCTAATGGAAAAAGTCCTATTACATAGAAAATTCTTGATAAAGAATAGTACATTTTCACTTATGTTTTAGCATGTGAACAGTTTTGATTATATGGTATTTCCAGACAGTATCAAACGCGCATTTGAGATCCAAGGATACGACCATGAGGTGAAGTCACCAGATCAGTCAGATGATCTGTACAGGGTCTTCCAGGTCTGAAACCGAATTGATTTTTGTCCAATATATTTTAATGCTCTAGATGCCGTGAAAGACGCCGATGTACGATTCTCTCCATTATCTTACACATATTATTTGTCAGTCATACAGGTCTATAGCTGGATGGTGAAGAGGCGAGTTTGTCTCTTTTTGGTAAGGGAGTCCATATTTCAGTGTATAGACTGAGAAGGAATAGTAAAACATTATCTGGCAAGTTTAAGATTTGTGGAATAAGAACCTCATCAGGACCAGGCGCAATTGATCGACATTTTGATACTGCCAATCTGAGTTCAGAAAGCGAAAAGGGCATGTTTATATGAGAAGAGTCGGTTTCACTGAGATTCAAAGGAAGTTCAAGTTATGTTTTGAGTGTAAGAAAATCAGGAGCGATTTCTTGTTGCTTTGACTTGTAATCATGTTTGTTTTAAGATGATCTAGTTCCATAGATTCTTCTATGGAACAGACTGAAGATGTAAAGCTACTTCCTGACACGGGTTTTTAGCTTTTAGATTTTTTGATGTTGATGATGAGTGGTGGGATTTTGATGAAGTAATAGGGGGGACAGAGGAGGAAGGGATAGATGAGGAAGGAGGAAGAAGGAAAGAGGAAGGGAAATGTTGGAGATAGGAACGGAGGTAGGAGGTTTGGATTTGAAAGGAGGAAGAGAGGAAATTAGGGTTTTTTTGGATTGAAAGAGTTATAGAAACTTATTTATTTGAAGACGATAATGGATATTGTTGACTGTGAATGCCATAGGAATATGCTAACATAATATTTTTGGCCTGAATTATTAATTGTGGATATAACCAATGTTTTCCTTCAAGAATGCGATGCGACTTGTGACATATCCCGCTAAACAATCGACTTAATGTACGATAACTTTCCTAGAAGCGTTATTTCGCGAAATAGTAACTGGCCAGGGCATAGTTGTAACAATATCAACTGGCCATCAATATTATGCAATCTCACGCCCTTGGATTATTTTTTTTAGGGTTATGTTAAATCTCCGAAACCATTATTAAAAATATACCACGTTCTATGTGTGAAAGCATAACGGAAAATTGGGTCTCCAGAATACATTCCATCAGACTAAACCGAGGGGTACATTTAAACGACATTAATTTCAAAACAATGCTATTATTTATTCAAGATAAAATAAACATTTCCGGATTATCACTTGAACTTGTTATTGTGTCGTATTTTAAAGTTCTGATACTCTGATTGGAAAACCTTTTACAATACGTATCGATTAAACGTACTTTTAGTTTTGAAGATTTATTTATTCACTCTTTAAAATATATATTTTTAGAGATCTCACACATCATGTGGAGTATTAATGCATCATATAGTTATTACATTTTGAAACATTGTAACAATAGCGCATGAACATATTAAACGTCATAGCACATTATTAATCTTCAAGCGGGAGCGTGATTAATTTGTTAAGGCAGCATCTAAACTTCTTTATCAATTACGCTTTATTTATTTAGACACATTGAATTTAAATTAGGAAACAGTTTGGTAACAAAAATTTTGCTTATATACGTTTGGCGCATACCACAGATCTCTTTGTTTTTGGTATATAGGATACTAGTCTAGCCCTGGCAGAAAATCCGAATTGACTAGAATAGTCAGGTTTGCTTTTGCTGTAAAACATCGGGGTTGTTTCTTTTTATTCTTGCACAATCTGCCTACAACTGAAATGTTATGGTTTTTGACTAAATCTCCTGCCAAAGGAATGCTGATGTACCAATTATCAATGGTCAAATTTCGTCCTGTATCTGAAATTAGTGTAATCAGTCTCTTTACTCTGTCCATAGCCGCATGGTTCAACTGATACAGCCCATCTGGTTTCTTATCATCATATAGTTCAATATTCAAAACGTAAATTTCATTGTATCTACATGCTAGTGGATAAAGTTTGATTTCGTATTTATCAGGTTTTGATTTTACATATTGTCTGAAAGGACATTTTCCTCGAAAGCCAATCATCATTTCATCAATAACGGCCTCCTGTCCCACACAATAAGAAGATAAGCAGTTCTTTGTAAACTTCTCCAAAATTTTCCTTATTGGCGCAGCTTTGTCTTGGGCACTAATCGGTCTTCGCCTACGAGCCATATTTAATAATACAAAATAGAAAATAAGAACTTTGTTAGTTGATATTGCGAAAAATACTATCGCGAAGAACATTGCAAGTAATTTTTTCGATGTCGGGCGCGCATAAACTATTCAACGTTTACGCTGCGAATAAAGGAAATGCTATCTGTATGTTACGGACAGTACGCAAGAAGGGGGGATATAGTCTTTTGTCTATGAGGTGAGCCTATAAGTTATTAGAGATGGGAAATACTAAATACTAGATTTAAGATTTTATGACAAAAAACATATAAAGTGCGGTCGACACCGCGCACCCGTTTGAAGGTTAGGCGTCATAGTCTTATGAGTGTTCATGCTTTATGTATATTGCTCAATCATCAACGCCATTCCTTGTCATTATCGTCAGATAATTCAAAGTAAGCTTTCGAGTTTATATCCATGTTTTCTTCTCATACGGACAAAATCTTTCACCTTGGAAAATTACTTAACTCCTATAAAAAGATATTGCTCTTTTATTATATACTGGAGTGTAATACTTCACTAATAAAGACGAGAAAATGACCCACGAATGCCAGATTTTCCACTTATGAACTTTGAGTACACGTATGTTAAAAATATTCCAAATATAACACTACATAATAACACAGATATAAAAAATAAAACCTAGACAATTGTTGTTTAGAAACTCCAAAAATTAATCATGCTGCTTATTCACCCACATATTTGAGTCGTCTATCTAATGAGGACATTTAAACAGTCAGTGGAATCTAAATGAAAAATATAAAATGATTTATCCAGCCGAAACCAGCAAACCATCAATTTTCTTTTACTTGATCAAAATATGGGGTAAAGTCATTGAAAATTCAGAGATTATTTTGAATATTAAATGTGTTATTGTTTTCGGCAAATAAATTCTGAATTTCATAAAAAACGGCACTGAATTAATTTGTCCTAAATAAAACGTATACCGGGTTGGGTAACGTTTCTTCACCAAGGGAGAATAGGGGATCAATATATATTCCACCCTAATACAATATGGAAATACCAATAATTGGTAAATAATACAATATTTTAACAATTTTTTTATACTTGTTATCCTAACAAGCAATTTTAAATGCCTAAAATATACAAATAAATATACATTTACGATTATAAAGTTCAAGAATAAAATAAAAATCTATAGGATGCGCGTTGAATATAATAATTTTCTTTGTTTAGGCAGTATTTTTTAACCCTTGTTATCACGGTAGTCAAACAAAAGGGGCACTTAAAGCTTACTTTGAATTGTAAATGAGGAATGTGTTTGAAAAATTAAATTGATGGCCTCACAATCACTTTAAAAAATCTGCTGATATTCCAAGATGAATATTTGGTTATATTTATTTTTTGAGACGAGTAGATAAGAATAGTGGAAGAGGCTGAATTTAAAACAACTTATTTGACGAGATTTTAACGAGATTTACTAGGTTTACTGGTAAATTATGACTACTAGGTTTATTAGGTTTAGTGGTAAATCTCTTCAAGTTTAGTTCAAGTTTCACACCGAAGATTCGAATTGAAGAATTAAACTTATTTGATATTTTTTAACAAATAAATCAATTAATTTACTCATAAATTCTATAACTAATAAAACAGTTCATGGTGTGAAGGTTTGTGTAATTGTGTTTGTTTTTAGACCAGAGTGGATCATATTTTTCTAGTAAGGTTCTGAAAAGTTTTGTTTTAGACTTTAGCATAGTATGACAGAAACATTTGGAAAACTTAAGCAGGCCTTCGGAAATAGTGTTTTGTTAAGAGCACAGGTTTCCATATGGTTTAAGGCATTCTCAGAAGTTAGAGACTCGATTAAAAATTAGCCTCGCAGTGGAAGGCCATCAACTACAAGAAGTCTGAAAATGTCCACGTAATCCGGTATTTAGTGTGTTCTGATCATCAGTTGATGGTAAGAATAATCGAGGAAGAGTTAAAATTTGACTCACACAACCGTTTATCACCCGACCAATGAATTGGGGTTGAAGAAAATTTGCACAAAAATGGTTCCGAAAAACCTTTCGCAGGATCAAAAGGACAACAGGATGGAAACATGTGTTGACTTTGACATGTCTTTTGTTGAAATATTCATTGAGCCTAATAGAAAACGATCTTCGTGTTTCACCACCATAAATTTTTGAGCAAAATCTGCACTCAAGTGAACACATGATTTATTGAATTTATTAATTTGACTATTATCATTTATAAAAAAATGTCTTATTATAAATTTTGAAAAAAAAATTAATTATGGCTGTCAGTACTAGTGAAGCAAATTAAAATATCAGTAACAGCATCAATACCAGTAAACTATTGATCTAAACACTTGATGTTGATTTATCTAATTTTTTAAGTTATTCATAGAAAATTAACTAATAAAGGAGTTTACTCCTTTATTAGCTAATTGTTGTTTTTAATAAGCGGAGTTTATTGAAAATTACATAATTATTCTATTAAAGTATTTATTCTAAGTAAAAAAAGGTAATAGAAATTAAAAAGGGGAAAAAGTATATTATACCTCAGAAAAACACCTCTTATAAGAGATGGGATTCTTGAGAACAATCTCTTTGTAGAGACCAACAATAATCTGCCATCATACATTAATCCCATCTATTCTGATATCTCTTCTCTATGATTTTTATATCATGATGAAAGCGCTCGCCCTGTTCCTCGCTAAAATCGTCCAGGTTATCGGAAAATCTGTCCAGGTAACTTTGAAGATAATGCTCATATTTATTCCTAAAACCCCTAAGCTTTCTATCATTTGCCAAATTTTTATAATTTTACGCTCTATTGTTACCAAGAAAATTACTTATAACATATACGAAACTTTTCCAGGCTTGAGCTTCAACAGCAGTCATGACTTATATAAAGTTCGCACCTTTAACTAAATTCGAATTTGAGGCTCCCCAAAAATTCTAGCTTTTAGCTCCTCCATACTTAACCAAGATCTTTTCCATGCTTTGCAAATGCATTTAAAAGATTTTCCGTTCTTATCCACTTGACAAACTGTTTCCCGATACCCAGCTTAATGTGGAGTAGGGGAGGAGCAGTTAAGGATTATCTAAAAAGCCTACAACTTTTGTGAAAAACAGGGCATGTTACAGGTTCTAAATCTGCATATTGCCATTTTTTATGCCGATTGAAGTTTTTGACGTCTACTACGCAAAAGGAGCAATCATTGAAATGATTTTTGGGCTCCCTCCAAATCATAGGAATACCGATATTTAACCCTAAGCATTCTCCTTTCTTCCACAAGCGCAAAAATTCAATACAAGATGTAAAAACCCTGTGAGGAACCCATGGCTTATCCTGTTTTTCAATTTCTAGTCCTAAATAAGAGGTATAAACCTGACTCATGAAGTCGGTGATATTTTGCTTCTGTTTTACTGTTACACCACAGATGTAGCAAAATACATCAGGTTGATATCGGCATTTTCTTTGCGAAGAACACATTAGTCTATGGATAATTTGTTTTATAAAAATTAATAAACAAAATGTAAATTAAGTTTTAAATATAATGCGTCAGTAACATACCAAAATGCACGTTGTGCGTCGATCAACCTTGACAAAAAACTGAATACCTAGGCGTGTTATACGGTGTGGGGGGCGTAAGGAATACGAAGGTTAGATGGACAACCGCGTGATGTGCAGTTGCACGAAATGAATGCGCATTAATCGCATTCTAACTTGTGACTAGGGTTAAAAATTTAAATATTTTTACGACTTCTAGATGAATTCTTCAACCTCATTCAATAAGCTAAAAACTAGAGCAATTTGATACACTTATGATTTAATTCTTAAATGTGTATTCTAAAGTACGAAAATTCACAGATATAGTAAGGGCAACACATTTTTTTGTAGAGTCGTGTTATCGGTATTATAAATTAAATGTTTACATTATTTTTAAACGTTTGGTAGACGCGATGTATAAATAACACAAAATTGGTTCCATTATTGTTCCTTGAGGAACTCCAAAATTCATATCACAACAACTTCCCATCAAAGACCATGTTTTTATCATTTTCCTACATAGATTTCGCCTGAATAATAACACTAGTTATGAATCTATAATACTAAAAAAAACAAACTCTCGTCCTTCGAAACATTGCGCACAATTTGCAGGTCACTCTCTATATCCGTAGCCTGGAAAATGCCTGAGTCACTTCTGTGGTTCCTCTATATCGGAGGGACTTACTACCGTTTTGAAGAATTAGGTTTGCATACCATTATTGTTTGAGTCGCAAACGAAGGTAGAATCAGTTACCTTCGAATATCAGAAAAATAGCATGTGTTTCAGTCTGACGCAGGATCACAGGATATGGGTGAGAAGAATCCAGTTTTTGTTACTATCAACAATAGTAATAATAATTAATAATTTTATTAAGGTATTAATTACAATTTCAATATTTCTTCCATCTGGTGAACTCTACTACGACTTACTCAATACAAGCAACCTATTCAAAAATATATTGAGATATCAAAAAAAAAAACTAGAAGAAGTAAAATCAAAAAGAAGGGGAAGAAGGACATTTATTATAGATGCAAAATGAGAATCAATCATATAATGAAAGTGAATAACTCGAGTGCCTATGTAAACAAATATTTATCAGTTTAAAACCACTTCCCGTCATAAGTATGTTAGTAAAGCCATAATAGCACATGTGACCATTCTAAATTGATTTTTCATTGACAAACGACTGGTAATTGATCATCCATCATCTGAGCTTCTGGTGAATGCATTAATACGATGGTCGCCATTACCGATCGACCTCACCGCCCGTGCGCAACGGTTTTGTTTTCGGATTTTGAGGAATTATGAATTATTCATGTTATTTGCTTGCTTTGAAATGCATACGGTGTTCTGTTTCAGTTTTTTTCGCGTGTTTCGAAAATTAAGCAACTGAACCGAATTGAATGATACCTTATCAAAAACAATAATATCGTTTTAGAGGCTGTCAAGCATGTAATACATAATTTTAAAAATACATATTTTCTTTAATTTATTTCACCTGAGGTAATATTATTTTAAATTTTCTATTGTGATTTTAAGCAAGGATTTGAGGTTGAAGGGAAAACCTATGTAAACTCTACCAAATAACAAATAAAATACATATATATATATATATATATATATATATATATATATATATATATATATATATATATATATATATATATATATATATTTATATATATATATATCATATTATCAACCTGCATCAATCCACGGCAGGATGAAGGCCTCTTCAGCATGCTTACAACTTTCGCGATCCTGAGCTTTCCAATTCAATTCGGATCCAATATACTTAATAATATCATCAGTCCATCGTTTTTTCGGTTTTTCTCCGTGGACGTTTGCGATAAAGCGGTATCCATTCCAGGACCGCCCTGGTGCATCTTCCGGTACATCGCCTCGCTACATGGGCTGCCGACTTCCATTTCAATTGCTTTATTCTTCCAATGATGTTACTCACTTTCGTTTGTTCTCTGATTCATGTGCAGGTCTTTCTATCCCATTAGTAATACCAAGCATACATATTTCGATTCGCTCTGTACTACTCGAAGTTTTTAAACTGACTGTGATATGAGTGTCCAGGTCTCACTTTCGTAGGTCATAGCGCGCAGGATACACAGGATTTTCCTGCAAAGTGATAGTTTGCTTTTAAGCACTATGTTGAGCAGCCAGCCACATTTAACGGATCGTTCCACCTCCCGGACGGTATCCCCTTTCATTGAAACGCTCTGCCCAAGATATATATAGTGATCCACAACATCCAAATCCGTTCCCAAAATAGAAATCCTTATGTACTCAGCAAATTTATTGAACATAACCAGACTGTTCTTCTGGTTTATTTTCAACCCAAATGTTTCCCCCGCCTTTTGCAGCTCTTGTACGTGTCTTTGCAGTTCCTCTGGATCTTGTGAAAGAAGAAATATATCATCTGCGAATCTAAGATGATTTAAGAATACACAATTAATCCTTATTTCATCCTGTTTCCAATCCAGATTACGGAACACTTCTTCCAGGCAGGCTGAGAAAAGAAGAGGCGATATTGCGTCACTCTGCCATATGCCCCGCTCTACATTTATTCCAACCTCAAGACCGCCAAGGTGGACTGTCGCTTCATCATATATCGATCCTAGTAGATTTACATAGGCTTTTTCTACATGATTAAGCAATGCTCTTGATTAAGCAATGCATCCATTATGGCCCGCTTTGAGATTGAATCAAATGCTTTTTCATAATCGATAAAAGCCAAGCACAGTGGCATAGTGTATTCGTTGTGTTTTTCTATGATCTGCTGTAGAACCTGGATGTAATCCATTGTATTGAATCCACTTCCGAATCCTACTTGCTCCCTTGGTTGTGCGTCATTAAGTTTTCTTAGTATACTTTTGGATATTATCATGGTAAAAACTTTATACACCACTGATAGGAGGCTTATTGAACGATATTTTTTTTTATCTTCTCGTGCTCCTTTTTTTATGTAAAATAATCACTTGTACAGTTTTCTATAAGCTGGGTACTTCTTATTGCTTGAAGCATTTTGAATATAATTTTGCTAGTGTTTTATGTAAAGTCCGACCACCAGCTTTTAACATCTCCACAGTTATGCTATCCTTTCATGGAACCTTGCCATTTTTCATCGAGTCCATAGCCTTTGTCACTTTCTCCGCTAGGATATCCGGCACTTGTTCTTCAGTTGATATTGCTGTTCTTGCCTGATTCTGGTCCTCATATAACTTTGAATAAAATCTTCGGACAACCTCTAACATTACCGTCCGTTCCCTGCACATTGTAGCATCCTCAGACATTAAGGAAAACATGTGTGCCCTTTTCTTTCTTAGCTTCTGCTTAGCTTTATTCATTTCCTTGTTTTCTTTCAGAGTTTTTTTGCACCAGTTGCATATTGAATTGGCGCGTTTCCTCTCGAATTCGTTTCGTTACATTTCTGCAAAGCTCAGCATACTCTACCCTGCCAAAAGGACTGTCTGCATTCTTGATTGTTCGGCGTTTTTTCATTAAATTAATGGTCTGATTGGAAATTTTTGACTCTTTGAAACATTTATCTTTTGGTGCTATTGAAGCCGCCCTTTTAATCACATTGATGGTGATTTCTTTATATTGGTCTGTAATTTCCATTTCCTCCGGGTCTTGTAACACAGCAAAACAATTTGACAAAGCAATTTAAAAATCTATGCCCCTCTCCAGCAGCTTCCCAGAATCCACTTTGCCCCTCTTTGATGTTATTATTCTTCCACGCTCTTTTCGGCAATTTATCCTAATCTTTGCTCGTATCATTCGGTGGTCACTTCCCACATTAAAATGGTTGAGGACAGTACAATTGCAAAATATTGTTTTATCGTTTAACATGATGTAATCAGTTTCACTTGAGAGTCCAGATGGACTTTTACATGTCCATTTTCTGTTGATATTTTTCTTATAAAGTAAGGTCAACCAGCCTGTCACCTCTATTGTCTCGCCTATCAGGATTTTATACCTACACTTCTCTTGGTCTAAAAGTTAGGCCACATCATCATTAAATTCTTCAATTTCCTCATTTCTACAGCTTATAGTTGGTGCATACGCTTGGGCGATTTAAAGCTTAAACTTTTTATTCAGCTGAATAACGCTTTCAGTTTTCGATTGATGAGGAATCCAATTCCACCACATCGTCCATTCTCCGTACCTCGGATGTAGAGTACGTGACCAGTTGGTTTTAGCTTGATTAACTCTTCGCCCTTTCTTCGTGTTTCACAGAGCCCAATAATATCCCAATGTATGTTGTCAAGTTCGATTAACAGTTCTTGCAGTCGGGTCTCTGTTTTCATTGTCCGTATATTAAGCGTAGCAATGTCAAATGTGCAATGGCAGACAGATCTAACCCGGTGAATCTTAGCACCCTCTGCCTTGGGGCAGATCTTCCCGCTGCCGTAAGTAGTTGCCCCTTGGCTTCCGGGGAATGAGGGCCGTGTTTGAAGTTGTTCTGTCATGTTGAAGGCATGGACCGTAATCTGCCACACTAGTCCAATGCGGGTTGGCAGATTTTTGATCATGTTAGTCTGAGGTCTCTGCCTTGATCTGTCCGCCAGGGGTGACCCTCCCAGGAACTTACGCTCCAGACAGCATAGCTCAAAGCTTCATTGTCCTACTCAAACCGCATTACTACGTCAATACATTTTTTTCAGTATTAATGATAATCTTTGATTGAAGATTGGTTAACCTATTATTCTTCTGCGTAATTTGAATTCACTTTGATTGTGCAACGGTACACGTTTGATCATCAAAAAGATTACCGAAAACATTCTTGAAGCAACCATTTAATGGAAAAGTGGTCCTGTGACGTATTTCAATGATACCGTCAGAATCTGCGATACCATTCAAAAGGCTTCAGTTTCCAATTCGTTTAGCTTTCGCCATGATCATCAATAAGTCTCAAGGCCAAACAATATCCATTTGCGGCTTAGACTTGGAAAATACATGTTTTTCCCATGTGCAGCTATATGTTGCATGCTCACGTATGGGAAAACCATCGAATCTATTTGTGTTAACAAGGGACAGGTTAACCAAGAATGTTGTGCACCGATTAGCGCTGAATTAAATTAAAACTGAAAATTTATAATTCAAAATGATAAATATAATTATTTAAAATAATGAATAATCTACGCTACCTACCTCATTTATAAAATTAATTGTTATATGTTATCCACTAAGAACTTTGTAAATTACTCATTAGTTACAAAATATACTTGAATATCAGATATAAATTGAATATGAGATATAAAAATAAAATATAAAACTCAAAATTTTATGTTGATTTGTGGTTAATAGCAACTCTACGAAAATTTTTATTAATCGCTTCCAAATTATAATCTAAGGTTTAAATCTCAATCTCGTGGGTTTTTACATCGGGTACAACGTTTTCGTGTTTATTCGTAAATAATGATTTGACTGTATTGAATAGTTTACTACAATATACAATATAATTCGACGTATAACTTAGCCACAGCAACACGTGGCCGGATCTGCTAGTATATATATATATATATATATATATATATATATATATATATATATATATATATATATATATATATATATATATATATATATATATATATATATATATATATATATATATATATATATATACATATATATATATATATATATATATATATATATATATATATATATATATCTTATATAACACAAATCTTTCGCCCTTTCTCCACGTGGTGCCACCGATCGCCTTCGGCCAACTGTCTACCATACGACGTCACGTATCTCTCGATACCGGTTTCTAGCCGTCATCAGCCGAGCTCCAGAAGAACGCAAAGAACGCAAGGTTTCGTCCACGTCTTACTAATAGGTCTAATATCTCTTATTTTATTACCATTCCTCATTGCCATTTACTTTGTTTTATCGTCATGATTTCTAAGTTATTTTCCCTCCAAATTTTTCCAGTCCTTTAATCACTTACATTAATTCCCTTTTTGTTTTTGTTATTTCTATGATAACTATATCGTCAACATAAGTTAGACATTACTGTTACCATAGATTATTCATTGTCTATATATTTTTATTTATTATGTCAGAGTGTGAATATAAGTTTTGAAGTGAAAATCATTAATAAAAGTTGAATTTTTAAAACTTGCCCGACAGTCACCTAATTTACTAATTTCACATAATTTGATACAATTTCTTAATATAGTTGCAAATACTTTATATACCACAACCAAGAGGGCTATTTCTCTAGAGTTGTCCCAAATGGCCATAATTATGATTTATTTTCTTTAAATTTGGAATTAAATTTGTTTTCGACCAACTTACATGGCATAATTCCGTCTTTCGAAATTCTCACTATGATATTTTGTTCAGGTTGTTCTATGGTTAGATCTCCGATTATTATAGATTAATTCATGATTTTATGATCACCTGATCTTTTATCGTTTTTTAGTATTTCTTTTATCTGGCTTACTTCCTTTCTTGTTAGAATTGCTGCGTCCTCAATTTCTCCTGTTTTAAAAATATTCTTGGATTAGACCTCCGATTATTATAGATTTATTAATGATTTTATTATCACTTGATCTTTTATCGTTTTTAGCATTTTTATTGCCTATATTATTTTCTCTCTTGCTAAAATTGCTGTGTCCTCAATTTTATTTTTCAATTTCATTTTTCAATTTTTTTTCTGATACCTGTAATATAAATCATATAATATAAATTAATATTTTTGTTAGATTTGACGAAGGAGAAAAAGTGTAATCGAGTGCCATACGACAATTTATTTTCTGGGTACTGTAATACTTATGATACTATTTAATAAACGTTCACTAAGATTATATAAAGGAAAGGACAGAGGTAATTAGTATTAAGACCGTATATAGACGTTATCTTCCCTATTTTAGTAGCAATAAAACTAATAACTGGCAATTTATATTCGTCGGTAAATTTTCCGAATAACTACTACAATCGCTAATATGTTCCAAGGCATTATCTACAACGGGTCGAGATAACGGAACTATGCCTGTGTCAGTATTGGGATCCAACAGGCGAGAGCCGCGGGAAATTTCGTCCCTAATGATACGAAGGAGACAAGTTGGCAGATTATCGCGAGCCCAATTCGACTTGAATTGTCTGGCAGACACCTTTTCAATGACAAATGAACGGTTCCCTTTGACGTTTGCTCCAATCGTTTTTGTCAAACGGCTCCGGCAAGATGTTCAGGAAATAGAAACAGGATACTAATTTATAATATAATAGACTTGATTCTATTGATTTTGCAATTACGAACTGGAAGTTAATTCTAGCATATGGCAAAAATATCAGAAATAGTATAACGATTTATGATAATTAACAATATTAGTACCGGGTGGTAAAAAAAACTATACAGGAACCTATACTATTCACTTTTTTTAAAAAAGCTTTTTGAAATAGTTGAGCTTTGTCGTTGATTTATATAATATAAAATCATATGATTATGAATAGGTAAGCCTGTTATTTATATGTTAGAAATATTAAGTGAGTATTTACCATAAGCTTCATCAAACCATAGAGTATTTATATTCATTCATCAGTCGCTACCACAGAGTATTCATAAAACGTTTATGGAACTTTGCAAATAATTTATCGAAAAATACATTTGCCATAAGCTCTTTAAATAGAAAACAAATACAGAGTAGAGACAAATACAGAACAATACAGAGTAGACTACACAGAACTTTGTACAAGAAATAGATTACATCGATCTAGACCTAAACTACAGAAATCTCGAAAGATAAATTATTCAAGGTACGGCAGAAAAACGGGCAGTTATACAAAATCGGCAACTAATCGAAATACTCTGTTTTAATAAATATAAATATACCACATTACCGAAGAAAACAAAGCATTTTATTTTTTACAGATTACATCTGAAAGATTACTTCCACCTTTTCGTAAATATTCTTCCAATCACAAATACCCCTTCATCATTAGACGGCATCATATTTCCATTAAAATTCGAGATATTTCTTGCTAAATTCTGATTTTCAATTCTGCAATATTTTATGAAGGCCTAACCATAGACCTTGATCTTCAAATAAACCCGCCAATAAAAATCTTATGCTGATAAATTTGGTGATCCTCACGACAAAGAGATGTCACTATATTTAAAGATGTCTAATGATATTTATTCCATCTTTCTAAAATCATGTATTATCATTAACAAGAAGAAACCTGCTTAAATGTTGTGTTAAAAATACTTCCATCATATGAATATGGTGAACTGATTTAACTATAGTTGCATTCAATGAGGTCTTCAAAAAAAGGTAGGACCACTTCTTTCAAATAAAGTATGCCCTAATTAAACGATGACTAAGGAGCATTGGAGTAATATAAAATAGACTTTGAAACTTGCAAGACTATGAACTTCGAATAATCATTTTTAGAAATCGCCCCCAAAAGTGAGGTTTAATTTTGGTAACATTTTCTGTTCATTGGAAGTTTCAACTCTGAAAATGAAGAAGACGTGATAATTATATGGAAATTTTAAGCCGAGAAGTCTAATAGCCTTGGTCCTTGTACCAATTTTGGCCTCCACATCTCTTGGCCTCCATATTAAGTTGAAACTCGAAGAATCCTTGCCAACACACTATAAAACCCAAGTAATAGTGGGCCACCATTGTTTCCTTTTGGCATAAATTCCTTGTAGATCGTTTGTTTGAAATATAAGTAAACAGTGTGTAGAATGCTGAATTGGCTCTTGTTCTGAATGATCTCTATTTCTAAATAAAAACACTGAGACATGTCTAAATTCCCACTATGTTAAAAAAGTATATAACAATTATTCCTGATAATAAAAAGCCACATCATATAAAAGGAAATAGCACAAAGTATATGAGTCAACTAGAGTTAGAAATACTTGCAAGAAAACTTTGTAAATAGAGACATGAGTATTTCTACCATGGTGCAAAGAAAGAAAAAAAGAATATATATATATATATATATATATATATATATATATATATATATATATATATATATATATATATATATATATATATATATATATATATATATTATTTATCAGCTGCGTATTTATATGCGTATAGACCCGGTTGAATCACGCAAAGCATCCTGACTCATTTTCGAGTGTTCTTTCTGATTTTCCACACCTCTCTCATCCTTTCTCCGTGGATTATCTTTCTCTCCTCCATCCACTTTGTTCCCGATCTCCTCAAAGCTTCGCTCTCTGATGAAAATATGTATTTTATTTCTGTACGTTCTTCTATCCTCTATCTCTGTCGGACCCATTTGTGCTTTTCCCAGATCAGCTCTGACTTGTGTGATCCATGGTACTGTTGACTTGAATCATTGCATGTATGTAAGAATGCTGTTGGTGAGTCTTGTTGGTGGGAGTCTACTGATATGTCCATAGAATTTCAACCTTCTTTTTCTTATGTCCGCCGCTACGTTGGACATTCTCTCTGTGGTCTTTCGAGAATGTAGTCTGTATTCTTCCTCTGTTAGTTTTGGGCCGAGAATTTTCTTCAAAATTTTGCGTTCTTCTTTTAGTATGTTTTCTATGCCGCTTTTTGTATGAAGTGTAAGTGTATCGCTTGCGTATAGTACCTCTGGTTTAATTAGTGTGTTGTAGTGTCTTATTTTTGCATGTGTCGATAGATATTTCTTATTATAGATATTGTGTATCTTGCCGTATGTCCTATTTATCTTCTGTAATTGAGTCTGCTGTGATATCTTCATTCCTCCTGTGGAGAGAGTTCGACGATCTCGCACAGGTATTTGAAATGAGTGACCCTATTTATTTTGCCATATTAGGTGTTCAAATTTTAGACATCTAATTTGGAGCAGAAGAATTCGGTTTTTCGAAAGGAGATTTGTGGACCGCCTTTCTCTGTGCATTTCTTGAGGACTTCGATCTGTTTGGCTGCCCTTTTTTCATTGTCTGCGAGTATGGCTAGGTCGTCTGCGAAGGCGAGGCATGATATTTCTGTGTTGTTTTTAGATCGTCCGAGTCGTATTGGTTTCCAGTGTATAACCCATCTCCTTGGCGTTTTAATCAGGAAGGATTCGGAAATTTCTCCCTTAAATTTTACTTTAGAGATTGTGTCAGACAGTGTCTGCTTGATCAATCGTAGTGTTTTATGGTCGAGTCTTTTTTCTTTTCTAGGATGTTGAATTCGTATGTATGCTTCCTTGAAGTCCACGAACGTGTAGATGATTGGGACGTTCCTGATAGCTTTGTATTTCAGTATTGTTTTTAAGTTAAATATTTGTTCAGTGCATGAGCGACCAGGGCGAAAGCCTGCCTGGTACTCACCAATGTTGTGTTCAAATTTTCTAATTGTTCTTGTGTTCTCTGGAGAAGGCATGCTGAGGGGATTTTGTAAGTGACTTGTAGTAAGGAGATTCCTCTGTAGTTGTTCACATCTGTTCTGTCTCTCTTGTTGTGCAGCGGGTGGATAAGACCACATTTCCATTCATTTGGTAATTTTTCTGTTTGCCAAATGTTCGTGATAATTTTCCTAAGTTCCTGCAGTGAATTTGGTCCAAGGTTTTTCAATAGTTCCGCTGTGATAGCATCTTCACCGGATGACCTGTTTTTCTTTAGTTTGCGTATGTGCCTGTGGACTTCTTCCTGTGTTGATGATGGTGATTCGGAGTGGGTATGGATACAATTTTCCTTGGGGAATCTGGTGTTGCGTTCGGGGCAATTGAGGAGATCAGAGAAATAGTGTGCCAGCTCCTGATAATTCTCCTGATTGGTTAGCGCTAACCTCCCATTCCGCTTTCTGAAGCAAATGTTTTGTGGTGTGTATCCAAGGATTTCTCTTGCAAAAATCCTATAAAAATCTGTCGTAATATAATTGCGGAAATTCTCCTCTATAGAGTCTAGTTGTTCCTTCATGTACTTCCTCTTAGTTTGCCTGATAACCTTTGCGGTCTGTTTTCTAGTCACGTCAAAAACTGTTGACTTTTTTACTGTTGTACTCCTAAAATGCTCGTTTGCGTCTCTACAATGCACTTTCGCATTCCGAGTCCCACCAAGGGTGTTTTGTATTCTTTTTCAATTGGATCAGTTCCTGTGATTTTTGTGTAATTTTTTTATGGAATTTTTTCCATGTATCTGCTTGTTCCTTTTCCCATTCCTCTGTTATGTTGGATTCCTTGATCTTTTTTGTGTCGAATTTCTGTAGGTGTGCTTTCTTGTGATGAATTCTCATTGGGTAATGGGAATCTCATTCGTATTAGGTAGTGATCAGAGTCAATGTTCGCGCCCCGGCGGACTTGGACATCTTGGATCTCTCTTTGTTGTGGGTATGAGATCGCAACGTGGTCTATCTGGAATTCTTTAATCAGTTGTATAGGCGATCTCCATGTCTTCTGTTTTCGTGGAGATTTTCTTAGGGATGTTGACATGATCTTAAGGTTATTCTGTTAGCATAGTTGGATGAGTCTTGTGCCGTTCTTATTGGTAAATTTTTGACCGGAGAATTTGCCTACAGTTTTCTGATGGACTTTTTCTCTACCGATTTGCGCGTTAAAGTCGCCCAGTAAAATTTTGACGTCATCCTTTGGGACCATTGCCATTACCTTCTCTATTGTTGCCCAGAATTTCTCTGTAGGCTTGGGGTTTTTCTTTGTTTTCTTTGTTGTTTTTCTTTGTTTCTTTATTGTCTCCGTTTGTGGGGGCATGTACGTTGATCATAGTGCATTTTTTTATTGGTGCACAGCTTGCGGATTGTCATTAGTCTATTGTTTATGGGTGTGATTTTCTTAATAGAGTTAACTATCCCTTTATGTACCCCAAAGTCCATGTCCAGAAACGGAGCGCCCCTGGCGACTCGTTTGTCTGTCCTGCTTTTGAATATGTGATAGTTCCCATAGTCTACCGTGTCCTCATCCGTGATGCATGTCTCTTGTACGGCAAGCACAAGTATCTTTTGTCTGTCATGTTCTGAAGTTAGGTTGTAAGGTTTCCTGGTTGGATCAACGTGTTGATATTTAAGGTGCCAATATATGTAAGTGTTTTATGTGGAAATTTGCCGGAAAGCTCCGTCTTTTTTTGAGATCGTGAAATGATCGTGAAAACGATCGTGAAACGATCGTGAAGTTTAGAACCAGGGATTGTTAGTTCCTGGAGCGTGGTATACAGCCGCACCCTCTAGGTGAACAGACGCCGACCAGGTTGCCGGTGGTTGCCACTGCGGACGCGACCTGGGTTTTTTTCTGCCAGAGCCCTGTTAGCCGTCTGTTCCCGAAATAAACGTTCTATGTATAAATGTGTGTGTTTTATGTATGCAATGGTCCGAATTATAAAAGCTTCCAAGGAGTCAATAGTTCCAAGTTTATCGGCATAGAGCAAATATTTAACATAACCCAAAAGAAAATAATCTAAAGACATTGAATCATATAACGTTGGTGGCCAATTAACGGTTTCTCGAAATAATTTTCGCTCATATGGAGCCGTTTCTCCTCCAGATCAATACCATTCAATTTCGGAATTACATAATCTACGTACGTACATACGTAATCTACGTAGTCTAATAATAAAGCCCTACTTCCTGCCAGCGGCGACAAATTGATAAATTTGAATCTTCATCAACAATGCTAGCAACAGCGATGATATTTCTTCGAAACTTTCAGTTTGTTGTCTTGTTTTTGTTTTAATATTGAGCAGCGTTGATATATATATATATATATATATATATATATATATATATATATATATATATATATATATATATATATATATATATATATATATATATATATATATATATATATATATATATATATATATATATATACGGGCCAGTTGATAGCAAATGACCAGGTCAACTGGCCCCGATCGTCCCTCCCAATTGCTTCCCTTACGTTCGTCTGGAGGTCGGCTGATGACGGCTGAAAGGCTAGATACCGGTCCCGAGAGACACGTGAAGTCGCATCGTGGACAGTTGGGCGAAGGCGATCGGTGGTACCACATGAAGAAAGGATGAAAGATTTCTGTATGTATGTATATATATATATATATATATATATATATATATATATATATATATATATATATATATATATATATATATATAAACGAAACTTTATGACTATCAAAGATTTAAAAATAATTGAAGAAACAAATACTATATGTATACAACACACTTGTATACCTAGGTAGTGTTACAGAATTTTTACAATACCTTTAACAATATACACTGTACAATATTTCCAACAATACCCTTTATTTATTCAATATCCACTTTTCATTCAACTGACATTATTTTTTTACTTGCATACCGTTTCCGTCTCTTAGAGTATAAATAAAGTGGTAATAAAAACAGTTCATAATATGCATGCACAATATAATTACGAAACTTTCTCATACAAGGAGAAAAAAGCAAATCGCTAGATAAAAATGGCTTTAGTGTTTTCAAAGTACACTTATTTTACCAATCCATTATTCTTTAATACATTATTGCTTTCGGTTGATATATATATATATATATATATATATATATATATATATATATATATATATATATATATATATATATATATATATATATATATATATATCTACATGTATATATATATGTTGGTTACAATCAGCTTGTTTCCAACTTTCACGGCCCTGAGCTTTCTTCTGCCACTCGGGTCCAATATACTTAACGATGTCATCAATCCATCGTGCTTTCGGTTTTCTTCGCGGACGTTTGCGATGAAGCGGTATCCACTCCAGGATTGCCTTGGTCCATCTGTCGCCCCATCGCCTCGCTATATGGCCTGCCCATCTCCATTTCAATTGCTTTACTCTTCCAATGATGTCACAGACTTTTGTTTGACCCTGATCCATGCGCAGGACTTTCTGTCTCGTCTTGAAATGCCAAGCAATCTTTCCATTCCCCTCTCTGCCACCCGAAGTTTTTGAATT
>JARFXV010000045.1:0-120000 GCA_031761425.1 Cosmopolites sordidus | reverse complement strand
GATATGTTCACCACTCGAAAAAAATATGACGCTAACTCGAATTCGTTTAAGCACCAATGGCATTTTGAAAAGTACTTTCGAAGCAACAAAATCACATAAGCGTTCAAACTATGAATTGAACCTTGTTTTTAGCGCCACCTCTTAAAAAAACAAGAATTATTAACCGCCACACCTGGTATATATCTACAACAAATACAGAGTTTTTTGATAATTAATTTACTGCCGAGTTTAACTGTTGTCAAAACGAATTATTCCTAAGAAACGTACAGGTAAAAACTTTATGGTTTGCAATAAACCCGAGAGCCGCGTTTATTCGAGTTGTTGTACGCTGTTACACGATAAAATTTGCTTTATGACGGTCACGTCTGACATTCGTTCTATGCAAAAGGACCGTCGCGACAAAGATGTTGATTTATAACCCCGGCCAGATAAAAGTTGTGTAATTTACTGCCCTGCCGCGAAACTTTTTTACAACTTGTTTATTTTGGATGTTGGTCGGCAGTAGTAATAGATGATAAGGATTTTTCAATTATGTGGGTGCATGTTATGTGTTATCTATTAGTTTAGTACTGTTTTGAAAACTTAAAAAGCGATCGAATTTCTGTTGAAGGCGATTCATTATTTCAAGTACATCATGGCACTAATAGCTATTTGTAATGGCTACTTGACTAACTGATACATCTATGACTAACTATGACTAACATATTTTTCAATATGTATAATAGTTTTTCGTACCTCTTTCTTTCACTGATTTTTATCAACACATTGTTTAAGCTAATTCACGCTTTATACAGGCTACTACAGGCCTATTGTTTTGTAACTAGTCTTCATTTCTGCCTGTTCTCTGCCCTCCAGTTTCTTCTCATACAGTACATTGTCTAGTCACTCACATTGGTCACAATAGGCTCCCAAGTTATCTTATCCTAGTGTAATCTTTTCTGTTGTATTACTCGCTCAATCATTGTTTCCTTCATTTATCTGTCATATATTTTTTGCCTCAATATATTCTTCGTTTTTTCTCCCATAATACTATCACATTTTAGCAAAATCGCCAATCAGGCGTACAACATTGTCGATCTAATCACCGTCTTGACTCGATATTTCTATATCCTTTTATGAGCTTTAGATTTATTTCTGCACCTTCTTCACATAATAGATATTTCAGGTAGTAATAACGATTTTGCTAAGAGATAGCGCTACCAATACATTTGTTGCTATAGACTAATCACGTCTATGGCATTTTGGAGGGGTTTTAAAATCATTTAAACGATGGTGTAAATGCTTTACAAGTGGTAATTTTTTTATATAAAAGACAATGAGCTTCCAGGACGACTGAAAAAGTTTGAAGATGCAGATTTGCAAACATTATTTCATGAAGACTCAACTCATAGTTGAAGCAATTGGCAGTAGCATTAAATGTTGCCTAATTCACCATTTCTGTGGGAACACATTGGAATAGATCCAAAAGGAAATAAAAAGTGTTCCATATGAATTGAAGAAAAGAAACATTGAAAGGCGAAAAACCACTTGTGAAATTTTGCTGGCCAGACAGAAAATACAAGGTTTTTGCATCGAGTTGTGACAGGTGAAGAAAAGTGGATCTATTTTGACAACTTAAAGCGCAAAAAATCATGGGTAAACCCAGACCAGCCTTCAACATCACAACCAGCGTGCAATATACGCGAAAAGAAGGTTTTGCTGTGTATTTCGTGAGATAGTAAGGGAACTGTGTATTACAAATTGCTGAAACCTGATCAAACGATTACTGGCGATCGATACCGAAGACAGTTGATAAAATTAAACGGAGCATTGAAGGAAAAACGACCAGAATACGCCCAAAAACACGATAAAGTAATTTTTCAACATGACAGTGATCGGCTTCATGATAAAATATGTAAAAAACTATTTGAAAAACTTTTAAGTTGTACTTCCTTCCCCGTCCGTATTCACCGGACTTAGCCACTTCGGACTACCCCTTATTTTGATCGATGCAGCACAGACTTTCAGAACAACACTTACATTCTTACGAAGAAGTAAAAATTTGGCTTGATGGATGGTTGGCTTTAAAAAACCAAAAATTATTTTGTCTCGAAATCGATTCTCGACAGAAAGATGGAAAAAGTCTAGCTAACGTTGGCCAATATTTTCATTATTAAGGTAATTTATTTTGTTAAATAATTACATTTAAATAATAGTTGGAAATAAACGCTCGAATTTTGCGAAAAAATCGACATTATTAAGCGAAACACCTATTATATTTTTCATCAGATAGCCTAAATACATATTACTTTATATGTCTTTGAAGCTCTTCCTTTCATTGCTTGTTTGTACATTTTGGATTTCTAATCTCGTTATTAGTTAGGTTTAATTTGTCTTTACTTCTGCCCAATTACACCACATCCTTAGCATATACCAGGCCTTGGTGGGTTTTATTTAAAATTTTACCCAGTCTGTGTATTCCGCCATGTCTAAAAACCTCTTTCAAACAGTCCATTTGCTCACCACAAAATCTAGAGTTCAATCCTTTGTATGTTGTAACATCATCCCAAAACTCGTTTTACTAATTTGTTGAAGATACATTTCTCAATATCATATTCCAATTCTACTGGGATCGCTATACTTCAGGAATGAATAATTCAGGATTTATACGGTTCGTAGGAACAAGTCCGAAAACAATAGCACGGAGAAAACAAGACACGAATGAATACATACAAATACAAACAGTAAAAATACAACAATAATTTGCTGCTGACCCTAAATTTTTCAATATCGTATTCCAATTCTACTGGGATCGCTATACTTCAGGAATGGAGCATAATTTATACGGTTCGCAGATACAAGTCTGGAAACAATAATACGACAAAAACAAGATACGAATGAATACACACAAATACAAACAATCAGTAAAACCCAATGGGAAGAATATTTCAAAAATCTATACCTCGAAGAAAGTATATCCTTAGGAGAGGCATATTACCTAGAAAAAATTAACAGATTGACAATAAACAAAAGAAAAATTGGAAAGTTCATTTATTAGACGAGTTACCCTATGAACGTTTGAAATATAAAGGGGATGATTTAACTGAAGTACTAGCGTCAGTTTACAATAAAATACTTGAAACACAAAGAATACTAAACGAATTGAAAAGAAGCGTTCCATACGAACTTATAAAATACGCATGGGAAGATTTAAGGAAGAACTAACAGCACTATACAATAACTTCAAACACAAAAAAATACCGAATTGAAAAGAAGTACTACCATTTTAATATTTAAGAAAGGTGACAAAAAGAAAGTACAAAATTGTAGGAACATAACTTTTTTGAGTTCCATAATAAAATTATTTACAAATATATTATGCTTAAACATCAATAAATATCTGAATATTTCAGAGGTAGAACAGCGATTTATAAAACCGCGTACTCAGTTGAGCACTAACGCAAATGAGGCAAACCGAGGCCGTACTGAATCTCTAGAGTCGAGAAAAATGTCTTTGATGAGCTTATTTATTGAACCTTGGTACGATATCCCATCTGACTGCCCCGTGCGACCTGGGCTTGCCTCATTTGCGTTCGTGCTCATGTGAATACGCGGCTTAAAACAGATCCAGTATAGATGCCGCCTTTATGCTGACACAGAAAAATCAATAAAATTTTACAAACCAGCATTTATATGCTTTGATGATCTCACAAAATCTTTGATAACATCAGACGAACATCAGAAGTGTGCATCTGAAATATCTTAAAATATAAAGGGGTGTCGCAGCGTTACTATAATTAGGGAACCAAATTCTAACACATCCAACAAAATATCTACCAACAATCACCTAACAGCGGACAAACCAATATCAATAGGCATCAGGCAGGGAGATTCATTGAGTCCTATGCTATTCAATCTGAATTATGGATGATAATCCAAAGCGTTGGATGGACTGGATAAAGAATTAGTTCGAAGAAACAGGCCCGTGGCTTATAACAAGAAAAAGAAAATGAAAATGAAAGCGTTTCAAACATATAAACAATATGTGTTGCAACATAAATATTTGATAAGTCGTAAATCTGGATTTTTGGAGACCTCACTGGGACTTTACAATTATATCCTATGTGTATATTTTCTATTCTTATTTTTGTTATTCTAATAATATGGTTTAGTTTTACGAATCCAACTTTTTATTAAAGAGAAAATTATATTTGAATATGTAATAAATAAATTGAAAGATGATTAGATAAGCAATGGAATGAATTGTTTAGGGATATTTTGAACAAGAGCGCAGAACTAAAATATATTCTAAATTCTATAAACGGCAATGATGGCAAAAATTATAATTAACATTCAGAAAAATTATAAAGAATTTACTTGGACATTTTTTTAATGATTTATTACACGGATCGACACGATTTTTGGGCCTGGCTTCTGTATGTTTTTGAATTTTGGTTTCTCCTATGTTACAAATAAAGGAAAAAATAATTTATTTGATCAAAGTTTGCTTTTGTAGAATCTAGAGCAATTTTTCGAATTTTTATGAAAATTGATTGATTATTATATATATTATATTTTAAATTGCGTGTAGAAAAATTTTTGCTGAACAACAGAGTCTTTTTAATTCAAGAATTGTGATAAACAATAGCACATAAAAGTAAAATAACAAAAAATCAAGTTCAAAAATGAATAGTTTAAGTGTTTTTAATTCTCTTATGTTTGTATGGGCTTTCTCGTATTAAACACCAAATGTAATCTCCCATCATATTCTCGTTGTACTGCTCTTGGTAACGTCGTTCAAAATCCATCACATCTTGAAAACTTTCTCCTTGCTCCTCTGAGTAGGCACTCACATTATCTTTAAATTGGTCCAGGTGAGAATGTAGCATATGAAATTTATGAGACATTCTGCAGCCCATAATTTTAAATCTTTCAAGCATAGTTTCAATCAATTCTTCATAATTGTCAGCTCTGTTGTTTCCAAGAAAACTATTAACAACTACTTTAAGACTCTCCCAGGCTTGTTTTTCATGAGCATTGAGGAATTCTGTGAAATCATTACTGCTCATTATTTGTTTTATTAGTGGTCCGACGAAAATACCCGCTTTAACTTTAGCTCCAGATAATTTGGGAAAAATCCCTTTAAATATGCAACTGCTTCAGAATTTGGATCTAGAGCTTTCACAAATTGCTTTATTAGGCCTAATTTTATATGTAACGGCGACATCATTATATTCTTAGACTCTACAGTTGGTTCCGACTTCACATTATATTTTGTCCTTTGAAATTCGGCCCGATCAGGCGTTATATACGCCGTTGGTAATGTACGGAATCTGCTCTGCTATCCCGTAAGCAAAGGTGACAAGAGTATTTCGTATACCCGCCTTGCATTCCCATCAGAAAACCTACCATCTTAAAAATCGCCTATTAATAGCCAATGGTATTCTATATATTTTAACTTTTCCAGAACCATTTTCACACTAACGTAACTTTTCTTAAGCATTGCAGCATGTGCTACGGGAAGACTAGGCAATAGGTTTCCGTTGTGAAGAAGAACTGCTTTTAAGCTTTTTGAAGAGCTGTCGATGAAAAGCCGCCAGTCAGAAGGTATGCATGGTATTCCGATTTTATCGAACAAATCAGTCACGCTATTACAGTAACAAAATCCGGCTTCTTAGGTGAAAAACATGAAAAAAATTTATAGCGCTCTCTTTGATCAGTTCTTTTCACAACATCTTCAAGCAAATCCCACTGTTTCAATCGTGAACCTAAAATATCTGCTTTATTCTTGGGTAGGTTTAGGTCTCGTACTAAATCATTGAATTCTGTTGAACTGATGAAATGTGGTCCAAAACTCTGTGACTTTATCATTGATTGAATTCCGAAGTTATCTAATTCTGAACGAGGTGGGACGGGAAAATTTTCACCATGAGGTATCAGAGAAGACGTTGAAGGAAGAACCGAATAAAAAATCTTTTCAGCATTTTTACCAGATCGACGCTTAGATGGATTAACGATACAAAAATAACAGTCTTGAACAGGTTCCCTTTCAAATATTGGCACTGCAAACTTCATGTGTCGTTTTTCTCCTCGATACTTGGCTAGAAATAACGAAAACAACTAGTGTAATGTAAGTTTTATGCATAAAAAAATAACAAATACTAAAATAGAATATTAATATGTTCGATATTTTTAAAAATTTTAAATTTTATTTTTGTAAGTAACAAAGGCAAAGTGAGGTACCCAATTTTTATCTTGATTCCAGATTTTGAGGTTAAAATAGGCTTCACAAGCTTCACAAAGCTTCAACTTTGTTACCAAAGCAATTTTTTTGCTTCTTACTTTCATACATTCATCTCAAAATAAACTGAATGAATCAACATCCTGTTTACAATGTCTTGACGCCATTTTCTAACTTAGTAATACACAAGGGCGGTTGTTACATCTGTGATAGACAAGTAAACAGTCACTACTGTGCCCTTCACAAATAATATGCAATTTGCTATCTGGTTGATCAAAGTGCCGCCATCTGTTGCTCATAAAATGAATTAAAATCTTCAAAACTTACTTATCGACGTAAATCAGACAAAAGCAAATTTTAAAAGCTAAAAATGGAAATTTAAGTGTTTTTCGATATCTAGAATCAGAATTCAAGCGTTAGAACAGAAACCCAAATAAAAAAGAACATTGTCGACCTGTGTTATTTATGATATTTTACAAAACCACATTTCGCAGGTTATTAATACGATAATTAGTGTAATCCTCCCCAGAGGACTGGTATTCTTGACATTTTATTTAATGTTTTGTACCGTTATTATTTAAAATTATTGTTTAGCGACCTTAATTGCCGAGTTTCTTGTCCTAATTTCGCGCAGGTGTCTTTTACAACTTCGTAATCGTATCCCATGAATCTGGAATTTTAGAAACCGACTCTAAAGACTTTAGTCTCCTGTAAACTCTCTTGGGTAAAAGGGTCAAGACAGGCAATAGTTCACAAGAAACTGTTAAACTGTTCTCGTCAATCATTTGTTCTCTTGTGGGCTGGATGAGCCATATGGGACCTCTGCAGAGAGGACTTTCATAAACTTGAAGTATCATACCCGAAAAAGCTACTACATTTCTGTTTTAGATTTCAATTCTACGAAATGAAGTATATTAATTACTATTTTATTCTTTTGGAGAAAATATTTTTTAATTTGGTTTTTCGTTACTATACTGAAATAGACCAACATACTGAAATAAACAAACATGTAAATATTATGAATTAATTATTTTACTTTATTTATTTATGGTCTGTGTAGATAACTACATATCCATTCACTTATCTATGCGCTGATTGAGTGAGATGTTTGATATAGTCATGCAATATTTCACTCAAAGTTACTACATGCAATTGGGAAAAGAAAGCATAATGTCGTATAAATTGGACACTTGATTAAGGGCCAAATAATCTGAATCCTGTATCAGATTGACCATGGCTGGTATGAAAATATTTAATGAAAGAGGACATTAATTCACAATGCATCAGTATGAAAAATTTTTATTATAGAGAATTATTTGTTATAGTATTATATAGTTTGTGTATAATAGTGATTTTCTTCGTGCGTCCAAACTTCAGATTCAAATAAAGCAACAACCAAATTAGATATGCCCTGAAACTATTTATTTTAAGTTAAGGAAGTACGAGCGATACTTATGAGTCAAAATAATGATGAAATTTTTTTGTTTTCCTAAAACTTAAAATAGTTACAGGAATTCAAAGACTTGAACTTTGATTTGTAAACTTGTTTTTACCATAGATTCACTCGAACTTCCTTACCATAAATAACATTCAGTAGCAGTAACGTTTGAGAACAATTTCAGATAAATGTCCGTCGTGGCTACTTTTAGCAAAGCGTGTTCTCTGAATCCAATTTCCGACCACTTTTTTAAGCAATTGGGGTCTTATGTTCGCAATTGTCCGAGTTATGTTGGCTTTAAAGGCGTTAATAGTTGCTGGTTTATTAGCATTCACCAAAGATTTAACATAGAATATAATCTAAAAACGTTAAATCACATTACCTTGGTGGCCAATTGATAAATCCGTTCCTCGAAATAATTTTCTCACCGAATTGTTCCTGCAATAAATCCATTGTTGCGTTAGTTGTGTGACATGTAAAGCCGCCCTGTTGGAAGCATTCCTCCAGATCAATACCATTCAAATTCGGAACTAAATTATTAATAATCGCTCTGTAACGATCCCCATTAACGAATTAATAAATTTGGATCATTATTAACACTGCCAGCAACAGCGGCGATATTTTGTCTTTTTTTGTTTTAATATCGGGTAGCCTGAAAAAAGTTCGGAGTTTGTCGATAATTCGGCGAACACATCGATCGATTGGAGGATTATATGCACCAGAACAGGTTCTATCAGTTTGGTGCACAGAACACTGATTTTGATAATAAATTTCGTTGCGTTGCTCTGATCCATGATGTTTTGCCAGACATCTGATGTATCATGATGGTTTGACAGTGACCCCCGTCGGATGTTCGGACACACAAAAAATTACCCTTTATAAGGGTATTATATCATGATGGAAAAGTAAATTAATTTTACATATATACAAAAAAAATATGAGTAGATCTCTGTCAGTTATTATAACTCCTCGTAAACTTGTAAAGCAGGAATCGAACTAAATATTCATATCTTCTTTTTTCAAGGTAACCTAGACGCGTTGCACATATGATTCAAGTTAGTTTACAGTTGCTGGCATCCGGGGCAATCACTCTACAGTTCGACGAGCGCTATTCCATAAATGTTGTAGCGGCAGTAAATCAGGGTATCTGGTCGGCTAGTCAAGTGTCGCCATAGCGAACTTTTAAAAACTGCACTGTTTCATAAGCTGAATATCTTCTAGTGCTATATTGCTGAAAGACGAGCCTTCGACGAGCTTGCAGATACGACCTAGCGGCGGGCAGTATTTCAGTTAAATATTGAGCTTTATTTAAACTTCCTCTAATGATTACTTGCGGTGGCCTGCTTTCCGACACTATATCTCCCACATGTTAAAATTCCCGGACTCCTGATATTCTGTATGCCATTCTAATACGCGATCTAAATTTCGCCTTTCATGACGAAAACGTTTCACCATTTTAAGTCAACAATTGTCACCTAGACAAAATTTAAAATAATTGCAAATGTAAGTCGATACTATATTTCCAGATTCAATTCAATTTTAGTTGAATGAATGAATTATTGAATTCGAAATACTTCCTAAGAACGATAAGCAGGCATTCTCATCACCCATTCACAAAAACATCTCAGACTTTCCGGGTATTTTCATATCGATCTCATCGATACCAAAACGTCTAATATAGAGATCGTCATAAAAGTATGGGATGGCTGCAACGCCGTACTTGTGCATATCTCTAATCCTTAAATCATCTTATTTACTCCTTAGCAATGCCTAATCGTCTCGCTATTTTACGAACACTTAATTTTCGTTCTTTCATATCAATAGTTCGTCTCTTTTTAAATTCGAATAATTACCTAAAACGGCGGGATGCACTAACCCATAGTATTTTGTCACAAAATGAATATATATAATAAATATATATATATATATATATATATATATATATATATATATATATATATATATATATATATATATATATACATACATATATATATATATATATATATATATATATATATATATATATATATATATATACATATATATATATATATATATATATATATATATATATATATATATATATATATATATATATATACATATATATATATATATATATACTCTCGCTATTTTACGAACAGTTAATTTTGGTTCTTTCATATCAACAGTTCGTCTCTTTTTAAATTCGAATAATTACCTAAAACGGCCTGATGCACTAACCCATAGTATTTTGTCACAAAATGAATATATATAATAAATATATATATATATATATATATATATATATATATATATATATATATATATATATATAGTCGAAGTCGAAGCGGACAACACTTGAAAATGCCAAATGCGATTTTGGCGAAACGTCGTGACTCTCTCACAGTATCAACGGATCGACACCCGGAATGATTTATAAACATCTCATTTGGCATTTGCAAGTGTTGTCCGCTTCGACTTAAGAGTCCAACTGACTGTCAGTCAAATATAAATTACAAAATGTTCACAACTTCCTAGCTCTCAAACATGGTGAACGTAACATATCGTAATATAAGTTGGAAAATCTAAAGTATTTTTACAAAGGAAATGGAAAAGAAAATTCATAAAAAACATCATAAAGAGGGGTGAAGCATGATAACCAACAATGACCTCGATAAGTCAACAGTGCCGCTATTTAGAGCAACAAAGAACCTTTTTATATAATTAAAACGTTTTACATAACAAAAATGTTTAATAGACATTCAATTCAATGAACAATGTAATTAAATTACTTTTTCTCTATTAAACTTTTTTTCGTAATATTCAATTTCGTTGAATTATTTTTAAGCTGGGTATATTTAAATTACACAAATTTAAATCGGCAAATTCCATAACAAGAACAAATATTTGGTTAATAGAAAATGTTAATTAAAATAATTGTATTACCTTAAATATTCTAATTTTCGATCGGTTTTTGATTTTGAATAAGATCAAACAACGTATATCATAATGTTTGAAAAGGCTTTTAGCTATTTTGGTATACCGAAGAATATTCGCCCTGTATAGCATACCTTGAATACAAAAACTAGTATACTCTTTTGGCTAGGTTAACCTTTATGTTTCTGTATCTGATTGTCAGAATTATGACAAAGTAAAGGCTTCAAGAAATCTGCTTTTATAATATTTTTAGTTATTTTTTGTACGGTTCGAATCTGTACAATATCTTTGTGATTTTATTCATTTTGTGACTAAATGCTATGGGTTTGTGCATCACGCCGTTTTAGGTAATTATCCGAATTTAAAAAAAGACGAACTATTAATATGAAAGAAACATAATTAAATGTTCAAAAAATAGCCAGACGATTAGGCATTGCTACTTAAATAATGGGTTGTAAATAAGATGGTTTACGGATTAGAGATATGGACGAGTACGAGGTTGCAGCCATCCTATACTTTTATTATGACGATCTGTAAATTATATCCGAAATAAACCAGGCAATGACCCCTACATCTTGCTGACGATGGTGTATAGCTGGCTTACGTGCCGTATACCATTATGCAACCATGGCCTACAAAAACCAATCAATGACCCATACATCTTGCTGACGATGGTGTTCATGCTGACGTACATGCCGGATACCATTAAGCAACCACGGCTTATAAGAACCAATTTTTAGTTATCGATTTCATTATTGTAGTAACTCTGATCAAAGCTTGATTGTATATTATTTCTGCATAAATAAATAACTGTTTTTAAAAAGTGATTTTTGGTGAATACAAACATAATTGGCGCTGGATCGAACAGGATCCCCGCTGCACGAGAATTCATCTCTGAAAAATCGGTCAAGTTCAGTTGTTAAGCAGCAGATTCTAAGAAATCATCTTTAATGAGGATTTTCCTCTTCCTGTAAGTACTCAACCTTTTTTATTATTATTATTTATGAGCCATTATAAAGAAATACCCCTCGCAAGCTTGTGTACAATAATCAAAAATCAACTAGCCAATTACCGAGCTTATAAAACCTTCGTAACAGAAGAAAGCTTACCAGGAAAAACCTCTGTAAAAGAGAAAACCTGTAAAAAACCATATTCTACTTCAAGACGAGATACAATTGAAGTAAAAATGGCAACTATTGCAGATGCTGACTTAATGAACCTTTGTAATACTCTGCCAAAGTTCTCAGTAGGAAAGAATCTTTCTACGTTTATAAATAGCTTAGAAACTTTACTGCACTTTCTGAGCCCTAGAACTCTATCAGATACTCAACAATTTATATTAGCCGCTAATATAATTTCGAAGATCGAGGGAGAACATCGGGACCACTTAAACTACGAAAAAAAGTTTACTTAGGACGAAGTAAAACCCAGCCTATTAAGAAAATACGGTGACACTCGATCAGAGTCTATCTTGATAACTCAGTTAACTAGTATAGCTCAAAAGAAAACAGAAACTTACCAGGAATATTATCAAAGAATTAATACAGCACTAAACGATTTATTACAACACATAAATTTACACTCTGATACCGCGACATAGGCATTTAAAAACCCCTATTTTCAGAATCTAGCTCTACAGACATTTAGCACAGGGATAAATAACCCATATGGCGAACATTTGTGACATTTTACAATAAATTCTCTTGAAGATGCATACCAGAAATGCATCGCCCACGATAATTACAGACAACAGGTCGCTTATATGAATTATTTGAAACGACCTTTAGAACAAAAGCCTCAACAAAGCTTTAAACCAAAACCTTTTGGAGATATAAACAAACCCATAGGTCACAAGCCTTTTTCACAAGGACCGATTAATGTTTTTAAACAACCTCAAATTCAGCAACATTTTCAAAGACATTCAACACCGGCGCCCCAACCAATGTCCGGGGTATCGACAATAAAAAATTCCAGCAACCAAAGAATGTCTACTACGTATCACCACAACAATATAGAAACTGAAAACTGCGCTGACGATGTATGCTCTGACGATGTATGCCCTGACCATATAGAAGAGGATTTTCCACTAGAAGCCTCCGAAGACGAACCACCTGCCTAGAATTAAATAACTACAACTTTCCACGAGCCATCAGATTACCCTTCTTCTATTTACCTAATACAAAACTTAAAGTATTAATTGATAGCGGAGGCCCCGACACCATACTAACCTCAAAAGCCGCACAATATTTTGATAAAAACCACGAATTTAGAGAGAAATTTATTATAAAATCCATGAAAAAGGAACAGACATTTGACAGAAATACCAAATGCAAAATTTTCTCGGAAATAGGAATACCAGAAGTTATTACCGCTCGTATAGCAGAATGGCATGATACATTCGATATATTATTTGGAACATCCGACCTTCTAAAATTCGGTGCCATTTTAAATTATAAGGATCGTACGTTTACCATCGACAAATATAACGTATGCGTACCATTTAAGGTTTACCATCAAACCAAATGCCTTACAAAACTTCCAGTGACAATACCAAATGGGGATGTATTAGTACGGATAATTGAGATGGACGATCACCAGATACCAGCTGGAATCTATACTGCAAAAAATGGATTTATAGAAACAAAAGAATTTCCGTCAGGATATGAAGGCTACCCCACATCCATCCGCGTAAAACCCTTGCAAGAATTTGAAGTCAATACTCACCTGACATATAAGAACACAGAAGATCCCGTTTTAGATCAAATTAGGCTAGAACATTTAAATCATGAAGAAAAGGAAAAAGTCATGAAGCTATGCAAACAATACAAAGATATTTTCTATTCCGAAAACAGTGATCTAACTTTTACATCTTCGATAAAACACGAGATAAAAACACAAGATGACCAACCAGTCTATACCAGATCATTCAGACATCCACAGACAATGCAAGCCGAAATATCTTCTTAAATTAATAAACTATTAGAGAAAAAAATTATACGACCATCTGAATCCCCATATTCAGCCCCAGTATGGATCGTACCCAAAAAACTAGACGCATCAGGGGTGAGAAAATACCGAATGGTAATAGACTACCGAAAACTAAACGAGAAAACAGTTGAAGACAAGTATCCTCTACCAAGAATAGATGAAATATTAGATAATCTTGGACGATCAATCTATTTCACTACCCTCGATCTAGCACAAGGGTTTCATCATATCGAAATAGATCCCAAATCAACAATAAAGACGGCCTTCACAGTTCCACATGGTTACTTCGAATATACACGAATGCCATTCGGTTTAAAAAATGCACCGGCCACATTCCAACGAATTATGGATTGCGTATTAAAAGAATATCTTTATAAATGTTGTTTTGTCTATATGGACGACATCATTATTTTTTCACGATCGCTATAAGACCACTTAGTACACCTGAGTAAAATCTTTCGAAAACTTCAACAAGTCAACTTAAAAGTCCAACTTGACAAGAGCGAATTTCTGACAAAAGAAGTCGCATTCCTTGGCCATATCGTTACACCGAAGGCATAAAACCGAACCCAACAAAAATAGAAGCAGTCCAACGATTAGCCCTGCCGCGGACATTAAAGGAAATAAAAAGTTTTCTTGGACTCATTGGCTTTTATAGAAGATTCATCCCTAACTTTGCGCGAATAACGCACCCTTTCTCGAAGTATACCAGAAAAAGCACAAAGATAGATATTAACGACGACGAATATAAAGAATGCTTTCAGAAATGTAAAGACCTTCTTACCAATGCTCCGATTCTCCGATATCCGGATTTCGAAAAAAAGTTTACAGTAACGACTGACGCCTCTAACATTGCTATAGGTTCTGTGCTCTCTCAACAAGGAAACCCCATCGCTTATTATTCTCGTACTCTAAACACAGCCGAACGAAACTATTCCACGATAGAAAGTGAGATGCTTTCAATAATAGAATCTTGCAAGCACTTTAGACCCTACGTTTACGGCAGGAGATTTCTTATTTAAACCGAACACAATCCACTTGTATGGCTCTTCAAAGTGAAAGATCCATCGTCAAGACTACTCCGTTGGAAGATCAAACTAGAAGAATACAATTTTGAGGTAAAGTACAAGAGAGAGAATGAGAATCTAGTAGCCGACGCCCTATCAAGACTGGACATTAACATGATGGAAATGGAATCCATGATATGTGAACCCGATTTGGACATGACCCCTGAAGATTATGATGACATCCTAAATACACTGCCCGAAACTACGAATTAAGAACCTAGCAATAAGGACGGTAATACTATTCATTCCTCTTGCGAAGAACCCGTTTATGGAATCAGATTTTCGGAAAATCACTTGAACACATTTCGATTCCAAATACATATCTATACAAATCAAGAAGAATATAAAATAGAAGACACCTCTAAATTCCATGGGACACATTTCTCTCATATACTAAAACTTACCACAAATTGGAAAAACGAAATAATGTCCGCTCTAAAACCCCTCATACTACAAACTTCTACACTCGGATTGTATACTGAAGATCAAGAATGCATATCCTTCTTACAGACGGAACTACCAAAAATGCTGGTTGCACCTATAAAAATAGTGTTTACGAAACAACCATTGAAAGACATTGAACATGAATTAGAACAAAAACAAATTATATATGACTACCATCGCACAAACCACAACGGCATAACCGAAACCTACCAACATCTAAAAACAAGATATTATTGGCCCAACCTGAAGGCTACTGTAACAGATTTTATCAATCAATGCGTCCTATGCTTACGAAATAAATATGAAAGACACTCTTATAAGATACTGTATAATGGACCACTCTTAAGGGCAAAACCCTTTCATACGTTACATATTGACACCTATGAAATTCAGAAGAATCTATTTTTAACTATCATAGACTCGTTCACCAGATATGCACAAGCCTATGCTATACCAGATAAGACAACTCTCAGTATCCTCTCGAAACTACGGCATTATTTCTCCCATCACAACTACCCAAAAAAAAAAATAATCTGCGACTCTGGGACGGAATTCAACAACGCCCTACTAAAGGAATTTTTAACCCTACACCAGATAGAACTCCATTTCACGACAGTGGGAAGTCACAATTCAAATTCAGAAACAGAAAAAATCCGGATCCTAAAGGAACAAAATTAAAGAGAAACTATAGCTCACCTAGCCAGGTATGCGGTTTTGATCTATAACCAAAGCAGACATAGCTCTGCTAAATACTCACCATTCTTCTTACTCCATGGACCATATGCCGAAGATATCGGATACGACAACAATCTTACAATTAATCAGAATTACGTGCAAAAACACAAAAATGAACTAGGACCATTTCTAGATGACGTCTACCACCAACAACTCGCAAAAAGAACGAATCAATAAAATAATCTTAATGACGTTACGAAGTTTCGCTTTAAAATTCTTTGACTAATTTAGAACTATTATCCTTAAGGGATATATACGAATTAGGATATTTATTGCGAAATCGCTACACTAAGGATTCACTAATCTCAAGTGACCAACATCCTTACGAATTAATTGAACATACAAAATCGATTATTTGTGTAACAGACAGCGAGATGCTCATAATAATAAAAATTCCTATTTTATATCCCGTTACCCTCGAATTATTCCACATCTACTCCGTTCAAAATATAGATGGGATCATTATACTACCACCAACAAAATATTATGACAAAGAAAAATGGTTTAAATCTTGCTACAAGAGTGAAAATAAATACATTTGCTCAAAGCCCGTAGTCCACAACTGCCGCCTACCAATCGTAAAGATGTGCCAGGTCGCCCAACTGGACAAACCCATTGTCTATCAAACTGACAAGTCCTTAATCATCAGCACGACTACCCCGGTGAAAGTGTACAAAGAAACTGTTGACAAAAGCTGCTTAATATTCTCGAATGAAACGCTACATATTCTGGGAAAAACATACGCACCTGTAACGAAGACTCAAGAAACAATTCCATCCATTGTTCCACAGGAAGTCATTCCATTGATGAAGATTAACCTATCTCCAAACCGGGAGGACTTACTAGAAGACCACCTAATAGACCCAAATGAACCTTTTCAATTGGAACCTCTAACACAAACCAGCCTCTCCATCTCTAGTACAACCTTAATTATTCTTTTGATTTTAGCTTTATTTTACATACTTCTTAGAAAAAGGAAGAGGATAGCCCAGCTACTATTTGGACCAAAAATTAAACTACCCCTAGACACCCTCGAGAACCTTCTTGAGGACAAAAAACACTTAAGGAGGAAGGAATTATATCCGAAATAGACCAGGCAATGACCCCTACATCTTGCTGATGATGGTGTATAGCTGGCTTACGTGCCGTTTACCATTATGCAACCATGGCCTACAAAAACCAATCAATGACCCATACATCTTGCTGACGATGGTGTTCATGCTGACGTACATGCCGGATACCATTAAGCAACCATGGCTTATTAGAACCAATTTTTAATTATCGATTTCATTATTGCAGTAACTCTGATCAGAGCTTGATTGTATATTCTTTCTGCATAAATAAATAACTGTTTTTAAAAAGTGGTTTTTGGTGAATACAAGCATAATTTGTATGTTAGACCTTTTGGTGTCGATGAGATCGATATGAAAATACCCGGAAAGTATGAGATGGTTTTGTGAATGAGTGATGACAATGCGTGCTTATCGTTCTTAGGAAGTGTTTCGAATTCAATAATTCATTCATTCAACTAAAATTATATAGGGTATTGAAAAATGTGTTTACGTTTAATTTTGAACAGGACCGTACTAATTATTTTTTAAATAAAATACTAGCAAAATCCTATAACTCCCCCACTGGCTGCTTGTAGGACTTGATATTTTCTCAGATTATAGCAACCAGAAGGCTGATAATGTGTATTAAATTTGGTTAAAATACCTTTCTTTATGCTGAAGATATAAATTAAAAAAGAAAAAAATGTAAATCTTCAACCCCCTGTTTCTCGAACACGAAGGATTTCCAGACCCATGTTCGTATTAGTTTGTAACGTAAAATTTGCCAAAAAAGTCTGGCAGAATTTTGTCTATTATTTTATATATTTTCTTTTCTATTATTTTATTATAAAAACAAAGTTAATTTGCGAATTGTAGAAAGAAAAGTTGGCCCACGATGGGACTAGCGTCATCAAACGTAGAATGAATACAAGTGTTTTTAGGAAAAAATAGAAAAAAAATGGCGAACTCTGAAAAATTATTATTTTTTTTTCGAAAAAGCCTATAATTGTATAAAAAAAATAATTTTTTGAATGAATCTTTTTTTATCATTTTAAGTTCGTTCAAAAACGAATAAAAAAACTTCTTATTTGGTAAATTATTGAAAGAGTTATGACTATTCTGATATGGCATATATAGAGCGCGAAAGAATAGTAAGGTCAAAAAAGAGTAAAGTAGGTTCTGGGAAATTGCTGAAGAAGGACAGCGATTTTGAGATTGCTTTGTCGAATACCCGTAGGAGATGGAAATATCAACCCAGTATGAAGAAATTACCAACAATGTGCTTGAAATGGCTGCTTCAATTGCACCAGAGGAAAAATGTTTCAAATGGACAAAAATCTCCATGAAACCATTGAGTTAATGAAATAACGACGGACAATGAGAAATGTAGGGAGTCTTTTGACGGGGTCGAGTACGCTGAGCTCTGCAAAACTATAAGAAGACATATCAGAAAGGAGGCAAGCCGGTTCAACATGCAGTTCGTGCAAAAAACTCTGGAAAAAGGGCATTAACAAGGCTAAACAGAAGCTGAGAAAGAAGAAAACGCAAATTTATACCTTAATGGTTGATGGCACAGAGTGCAGGGCGCGAACGGAAATGAAGAGGTCGTCAGAAAAGATCAGAAGAAATTAAATTCAACGAAACCCCCGAAAGAACAAATGCCTGATATCCTAGTTGAGGAAATGACAAATACTATAGGATTAATGAAAAACGGCAAGGCTCCAGGAAAAAACAGTGTAACTATCAAAATGCTAAAAGCTGGTGGTCGAACTTTACATAAAACACTGGCAAAATTATACCCAAAATGCCTCAAAGAGCAAAAAGTGCCTGAACTATGGAAAAATACAGAAGTTATCTTTTTACATAAAAAAAGCAAAGGAAGATTTAAAGAACTACCGTCCAATAAGCCTCCTATAAGTAGTATACAAAGTTTTCCCCAAGATAATATTTAAAAGAATATTATGCAAACTGAATGAGGCACACCTAAGAGAACAAGCAGAACTTAGAAGTGCATTCAGTACAATGGATCACATTCAGGTGGTACAGAAGGCCATAGAAAAGCACAACGAATACACCATGCCACTGTGCTTGGTTTTTATTGATTACGAAAAAGCATTTAACTCATATGTAAAACCTATTGGGATCGATATATGGTAAGGCTACAGCGACAATTCACCTAGAAAATCTTGAAGTTGGAATTGATGTAGAGCGGGGTGTACGGCAGGGTGACGCAACATCGCCTATTTTTTTCTCGGCCTGCCTTGAAAAAGTATTCCGCAATTTGGATTGGGAACAGGATCGTGTAAAGATCAATCGTGCAAACTTAAACCATCTTAGATTTTCAGATGATATAGTTCTCTTTTCAAAAGGCCTAGAGGAGCTGCAAAGACGCATACAAGAGATGCAAAGGGCTGGTGAACCATTTGGCTTAAAAATAAACCTGAAAAAGAGTAAGGTTATGCTCAATAGATTTGCTGAAGAAAGAAGAATTTCAGTTTTAGGAAGAATTTTCCAGATTGTGAACCACATATATATCTTGGACAGAGGATTTCAATGGAGGGGGAGACTATCCGGGAGGTGGAACGGTGTGTAAAATGTGGCTGGCAGGCTCAACATAGTGTTTAAGAGCAAACTTTCACTTTGTCTGAAAAGAGAAGTCTTCGATCAGTGCGTCCTGCCCGTTATGACATACGGAAATCAAACGTGGACACTCACATCGCAATCAATTCAAAAACTTTGGGTTGCACAGAGGAGAATGGAAAGATATATGTTCGGCATTACAAGACGGGAGAGAAAGCCCTGCACATGTATCAGGGAACAAACGAAAGTGTGTGACCTCATTAGAAGAGTAAAGCAATTAAAATTGAGATGTCCAGGCCATATAGCGAGGCGATGGGACGACAGATGGACCAGGGCAATCTTGGAGAGGATATCGCTTGATCGCAAACGTCCGCGAAGAAGAGCGAAAGCACGATGGACTGATGACATCGTTAAGTATATTGAACCCAAGTGGCAGAGGAAAGCCCATGACCGTGAAACTTGGAAGCAAGCTGAAAAGGCCTTCATCCTGCTGTGGATCGACACAGGTTGATGATGATGATATCCCAAAGATTCCGTGTATTGAGTTTGTCCAATATATCTGGAAACATGCTATTTTATATACCAAACGCCAAAGTAAAATACCATTACAAGAAAATTCGACATATTAAAAATAAACATTTAAAAAAGTACAATAAGCACCAATTACATGATATGTCAACAGTTCCCTAACCTGTAACAACGAAACTTTTATTACAATTAAATCCCGGCTATTTAATTGGAAACTTCTCCGAACGTTTTATTAATATTAAACATGTCAAACGCAATATTGTAAGGTGAAAATTTGTAAATGTACAATAGGGAATATATTTATCAGTGGTTTAATTGTTTGAACTATAGAATTTAATTAAATTACTTCGTTTCAGTTACACTTTCCTTTTGATATTGAATTATACTTAGTTTTTACCTCATCATTTGAGGAGAATTTTTGTCCAACATATCATTTCGTCAGATTTGGGAAGAAAAAATAATGGCTAATACTACTTCATGGGAATCCGAGAAAACCGTAGCCATAACTCTTCCTGTAGATAGAACCATTTTCACTTTCTTTACTAAACTTTCACCTGCTCACGTCCAGTATTGGGACTGCTACTTCATCTCTAGTAAACAAGAATGACCCAATATTTTATATTATGTTGTAAAATGTCGAAAAAACCAATCGCGTTTAGTGATATTAAACATCCTTCGGAAATGTATATTCGAATGCATCTTTAAGTGTAACGGACATGGTCATTTAATACGATATTGTGGATTTTTGTGACGCTTTTGATGGTCGTAACAGTTTTTGGGTATTCCAAACGTTCATCTTCAACAGATCACGTTAAATTAAGTGGTCCACTTTTTACCATCGAGAACAAAAGGCTTTAAATCATTTGAAGTAGAGTCTAGCTCTTTTTATATGTCAGTCGGAGTTAAGCCCATTAAAACAATGTACATTATAACAGCTCAATCCTTAATTTTATCCATTTTTCAGAAAATATCTAAACTTGTTTGGAATCACACTTGCCAAATATCATAGTCATTTGGTTAGATTTCTGTCACCTCTGTAATAGGCAAAGAACTTTCCGAATGGCTCTCATACATCTGAATGATTGTATAACCTTGATTTTTTAAATTTTATATTCCTTTTAATTTTTGTCTCTGTAAAAGAAGAGCATAATAATATTTCAAAATTCTTTTGGCTGTAATAATAACGTCGGCAAGCAGCTCCCGACACTGGATAAGCCTACAATGTATGCTCAAAAAGTTATTTAGTGAGCCGGTGGAGAAAAAATATTAATTAATTAATTAATTAACAGGTGATTTTCACTTAAATTCCATGTACGGGGCCCTACCCGTTCCTCCACATAAACAATTTGCTGACTGTTCCTTCAGACACTTTCCTGCCTTCAGCTCGAACTCGACTGATGACGGCTTAAGAACAGGAACCGATCTTAAGAAATGCTTGCTCACTCATGGGAAATGTTTTAAAACTAATTATTATAATAACCTAATTAATTAAAGAATTAAAGGGGAGTAAGTTTTCAAATCAGTATTGTATATAAGCTTTAATTTTCTGATTGAAATATAAACTATTTAAAGTGGCATCGGGAATTTTACAAATTTGTTAGTAATATGACGAATTCTACATTGGTCGCAAACGCATGGCAATGTTTTTTTTATCATTTCTCGAATGTAGAACTTTTTTGCTAATTTTTTATTTAGGCTTCATCATATATAGTGAATATACGGTGGCGGAAGGGTAGTGTAGTTATCCGATTGAATTCTATTTGCAGCTAGAAATCTTCAGAATTAAGCTCTTGCACTAGCACCGTCGTTTTATTCCCAGTTGAACCTAGCGTCACCTGGTTGATGTTCTGGAAACTTCCCGAACACATTCTCTTACACATTAAATGCTTTCAGTTAATCTTGATATTCGTGGTCTGTTGTGTCTTCTAACATCACCCCTAGACCCAGTTTCCAAAAATGTGGCTATCAATTTGCATATAATACGCTTAACATTAAAAAATTGTGAAAATTGAGGTTGAGTTGGAATCATTTTTCACTTCAAATTAACTTTTAATTGTGAAACAAAACATGAAGAAGAATGTTAAACCTAAAATGGGGAACCTCCTTTTAAGCCATCCTGTATATGGTTCAACAACTGGCATTCAGATGTTGACAACAAAATAGCAAACAAGTTTTTTGGAACATAACGTTCGAAAATTTCAGTTTCAATTTTAACATTTATTACACTTTTGCAAAACTAAACTGTTCATGAAGAAAACTTTCGAAAATAAGGCACCGATATCAACATTGACATCAATTTCATTTTCAGTTCGTGCCAATAGCAGTTCTCAAAAAAAGATAACTAAAGCGGACAATTTAAATAAATAATTCTTTATATTTTTCATTTCGGCATCAATTTAAAAACACTGAGCTGAAAAGCTTTAACCTATATAGCAAATATTTTTATCACATGTAAAAAACGTATTTCCTGTAAATCTATTTACCAATTTTTTGAATGTTTAATTTACAGGCGTACAATTTAATTAACAATTTAATTAAACTACTTTACTCTTTTTTGGACTCTTTTTTGCTGATATTGGATTTTATTAAAATATTTTTGAATTGGTTATTTTTAAACTACAGAGATTTACTTTGGCAAACTCCATTACGAGAATTAATTAAACTAATTACGTAACACTGATGAAATTTTTAGTTTGTTTTTGTTTTCATGCGGGTGGAGTGATTATGGCACTATTTGAAAAATTTACGAGCTTTGACTCACCATTAGACTGATATTAAAATATAAGCCATTTTATTAAAAAATTAATACGATGTTTTTGTAGTGTGTAGTGTTTGGGTTAGAGGCGCATCAGCAACTAGGCTATTTAGCGACTGGACCTACAGCTTAACGTGGGTTCCGAACCACGGTCATCAGCTTCCGACAAACCCAGGCCAGCACCCCGCTCGGGCTATAAACCCTTGGTTATGTGCCTACCTATAAGTCTATCAGAAAACCTACCGACTGGCGAATGACCAACGTAGAACACTTCTCAGAAGGCATCCGGCCTTACCCAGCCTTTAACTGGCGTGACTGAGGGGTAATTCGTAGTCGGATTTTACACTCTTGCCTAGAAACAATCACAAACATTTAGGAAAGATAAACGGACAGAAGAAAGAAAAATAACCATCCGAGCGCTGGAATCGAACCAGCTATCGCTCCAGCGCGGATTCGGCAAAGCAGGCGCCCTTACCGCCGCATCAACGCGACCGGCATGTTTTTGTATATTTCCACAAAATATTCCGTACCCTACCCATGCATGCCCTCTTCCTTTGTTGGAAACAGTTAGAGGTTTTCTTCAGGTGTAGCCCTGCTAAGTCAGTTTTCGCGTTTACAATTATTTTTTTTTATTCATTTTTTCGATTTGGCACCAATTTTGGTAACTGCTCATATTTTCATTTTTCGAGGAGAATTTTAATACAGGAAGTGGTACTGGAGTTAATACAGTGTCTTTATATTTCCTAATTTTAATTAATTTTCTGAAAAAAGTGAAACTAATAAAATAATAGAAAAAAGCAAGCTGAGTGTTTAAAGCAAATTAATTTTTTTTTATCTGCTAGCGACTCATGCACATCGTCGATTAATACGATTATCTTCATTGACAGCAAAATCACTTCCAGGTAAATGTTGCCTCCACTTAGGAAATGAAAAATAATTGTGGCGAAGTGCAGATTCGGAATCTATCGAAGCTATTAATATGCTATTAAGTATTGTTGTTTTTATATATAGGTATCGGCAAAATTTTTCAAGTCTTGTCTACATAAGATATATAAGATCTCTTAATATTAATTTGTGATGGAATGTCCAGTTGACAATCAATAAAAAAACCCCTTTAAAATGTTAAAAGTTTGTCTCCCTGATCTTGCTGGCGGATAAAAGATGATATTTTCCTGAAGCTGGTGAGCTCTTAAGTCTCCATTCCATTAAACTCGAAGAGATTTAGCACTAGACACCAAATAACTTTTTGTTTATCTTCTCGACGCGCATTTCGCTAACCATATTAGCATCATTAGGAGATGCTTCACTCTGATTTTCCATTTCATGTGTTGTACTTTTCACTATAGATCAAAGTGATAGACCACAAATTCTATGAACTTCTGCAGATATATTAGTTATGGCCAAATTTGCTTCCGCAGTTATCTGATGCCATTTAGATCAGTCAGATCAGCCAAAAAGCATAAAATTTTAGTAAAACTTTTAAAGACTGTTTATTAAATGACTATATGTTTCTGCAATGTTTCGGTATGTATGATCATTGGGTACCATGTCAATGACTATATCAACATATACAATGATCACAACTGCTTTCGATCCTTCCGAAGCTAATAGATGTTCACAAAACACTTTTTCAAATTTAACATTCCAAGACCAGGTTATAGTTTCTAGATATAAAAGGGTTACTTTAATTACATTTCAAAAGTTACATTATAAATTATTACGTTATTACATTTTGGACAAAAAATTGAAGCTTTCTATGTGGTAATGTCAAAAGATGAAAATAATTCGTGAACCACCTTCGTATAGAAGAATATTTAGTTCTTTTTTTACTTTTAGAAAAAAAAATACTAACAGATAAAAATATCCAGTTCATTCTACTTATGATCTGACACCAAGAATCAACAACATTTGTTCTTGAATAATCAGTATACTGACGTTGTTCGGTCATGCCATTGGAAGCGATGGTACAAAGGGCTTATGCATTTGTGAAAAAATTGATGATAAATAGTTTATATACTTAGGCAACTCGACAACTTATCAAATCCAAAAATTATGAAAATGGTAGAGTACAGGGACCAATGGCGCATTATAGCTTCCGACAGAATGTTCATTACAAGAAGAGAGAAATATAATCCTAAATAATATTTTGAACAAACGTCCACTAAAATTTACTTATTTACTTATATTCTTATTAATGTAGGAGGATTAGTAGAAAGATACTCTTTATGTATGCCATTTACAAAATGCCGTTACTAAAACATCACTTAGCATACAAGGTGCGTCTTACGGAAAACAGGACTAATGATTTATTTTTTCAGCAAAAATCATTGTTTTTATTCAAAATAACCTCCTTGCGCGTCAATACAACATTTTGTATGGTCAATTAGGTTGACGAATTAATTTTTGAACTCGGTATTCAAGATGGTCGGCATGTGTCAGATATGTCGACATAACGCTGTCCTTTCATGGCCAAATGAACTTTTTCGAAGAGGTAGAATTAGCAGTTAGCCACATTAGGCAAGTATGATTAGCGGTGAGTGTCGAGCGATGGGACGCCTCATTATCGTGCCTATGGGACGCCTCATTAAGTTGCGTATTATCACCAGGTGCCTTGTTAGCAGTATTGTGGGCGCACACGACGAATATGCGATAAGATACGCTTTATAGCATCAAGATAAAACACAGCATTGATCGTGTAACCAGGTAGAATGAACTCCTTGTGAACAATTCGCACCGAATCGTAGAAACAAATCAACATTGTTTTGATTTTTGGCTTCTTGAGACGGCTTTTCTTCGATTTGGCATCGCTCGGGTACTTTCATTCGACACTTGGACGCTTGGTTTTGGGATCATATTAAATACACCACATCTCATTACCAGTAACAATTCTGTAAAAGTTTTCGTCCTTTTTCGATTCTTTAATCAAGTCCTTGCAATATTGAATTCAGAGCAATTTTGGTCGTCAAACAATTTGTGTGGAACAAAGCGTGCATAAAATGAGATGAATCGAATCTTTGGACATGTTTAATTCCATTTGCATGTATTGACACGAAGATTTTGGCTGATTTTTTATAATACACGCACAATTTCAATGTTACTTTGAGTAACCAAGGAATTTTTCGGACCAGGATGTTCACCGTGCTTGATGTCCTCATCATTTAAACCACTCGTTACTCTGCCACGGGATAAACAATTGTCACCATACACTTGTTTCATTACTTGAAACGTTTCGGTGAATGTTTTATCAAATTTAAAACAAACTTTAATATTAGTTTTTTGTTCGATGCTCATTTTTCGACCGGTGGTATAAACACACTGACACTTCCAGCGCGATAACTGGGCTTCTATTGATCCGAATATAATGAAATATTATTGGAACGTCAGTTGCGTATGCACTTTTCCAATGCTTATTCCCGTCAAAAGATGGTGGCAGTAGATATAGCTGTTTTTAAAAAGTTCTGCTTTCCGTGAGACACACCTTGTATATATAATCGATACTATAGTCAAATTATTGATTAATTTGTCCGTTACTTTATGATAGTTCATTTTTTAAAAAGGAATAAAACAATTTACTTTGTTATATATCACTTTTATTTTTAAACAAAATTTTGTGTGACTATAGTTTCGTAAAACGACTTTACATTCTCAAACAGTTTTAAAGTAGTGTTTGAGAATGTAAAGTCGTTTTACGAAACTATAGTCACATAAAATTTTGTTTAAAAATGAAAGTGATAGATAACAAAGTAAAAAAAAAAGATACTATAGTCATTTTAGCAAAACACAAAACACACAAATAATTATCTGATATTTCGAAAATTGTACCCATATTTGTCTGCCCTTGTTTATTTTATTTTTTTATGTTGAAACAATAACTCAATAAACTCGTCTGATGGGTAACCACTGAAATCTTCATGAAGACAATTAACTGGGAATAAATAAATCTATTCATTTACTTTTATTATAAAAAATTTTCCAATAAGAGTGTAAAATCTTCAAAACCAAATAGCGGCAACACTGCTTGAAATATAAATGTCCCCATAGACTGCTGTGTTCAGTACATTGTGTTTATGGTATTCATTATGGGAAGATACACAATTCAACAAAGCCTAGAAATTGGAAGTTGGAGGGCGATCGCCACTTTGGGAAAAAGTATTCTTTTTCTAGTTCCTCAACCCTCAAGTGATTCAGATGTTTCCCCTTCATCATGAATATCATGAAATTTTGTTACAACGTCAGTGGAGGATGCACTTTTCCAATGCTTATTCCCGTCAAAAGATGGCGGCAGTAGATATAGCTGTTTTTAAAAAGTCCTGTTTTTTGTGAGACACACCTTGTACATAATCGATACTAGAAAATCTTCGAAATCAAATAGCGGCAACACTGCTTGAAATATAAATGTCCCCATAGACTGCTGTGTTCAGTACATTGTGTTTATGGAATTCACTATGGGAAGATACAAAATTCAACAAAGACTAGAAATTGGAAGTTGGAAGGCGATCGCCACTTTGGGAAAAAGTATTCTTTTCCGACAAGACACACTTCTAGTTTCTCAATTCTCAAGTGATTCAGATGTTTCCCCGTCATCACCAGAAAATTTGGTGAAAATCGTGTTACAAGACGGCTGAAGCTGCTGTTTTTAAGCTAAAGGAGTAATAAAACTACATTTTTCATGAAGTTGATGAAAGTCATGTTACTGTTAATGACGAACACTATAGGAAACATGTGGAAATAAAAAAAATATTTTCTTTCAATTAGACAATGCGGCTAAAGCTGCTGTTTTAAAGCTGAGTAATAGAATTATATTTTTTTTACACGATGGTTGAAATCCTGTTAAGCTGAAGGAGTAATAGAACTAGATTTTTTTTACGATGGTGGAAATCATTTGGATGGTGCAAATCGTGTTACTTTTAACGATGAACACTACAGGAATATAGGATAAATATGGAAATAATAAATGTTTTCTTTTGAGAAAACGGTGTGGCTGAAGCTGCGGTTTTTTTAGCTCAAGAAGTAATAGAATTAATTTTTTTTAAAACGATGATGGAAATCGTGTTACTGTTAATGATAGGAATATAGGATAAATATACTATAGGAATATAGAATAATGTAGGATACTATAGGAATATAGGATAAATGTGGATATAAACAATGTTTTCTTTCAACAATACGGTGCGGCTTGCCATACATCTCGTCAAGGAAAGTTTCCTGGACGTGTTATTTCATGAAATGGTAATGTCAACTGGCCACTAAGATTATGCGATATTAAATCTTTGGTTTACAGCAATAAAGCCCGAACAATTCTTGAGAAATATTCAGTCCAGGAATAAAAATATACCATGAAATATATGTGAAAAAGTAAACAAAAATAGGGGAAAGCCGAGGGGAATATTTGAACGGCATTATCTTTAAAACATAATGCCATTATTTGTTCTTCAAAATAAGATAAAAATTATCGAATTGTCTCTTCTAGTTATGATTGTGCCCCATTTTAAAGTTCAGACACTCTCTTTTGACAACCCATATATATTTTATACAGAAGTTTTCCAGTGAGTGGAAGGAATTAACCTTTATTTCCTCACCTAATAGAACACTGATTTATCTGTAGAAATTTCAGAAGTGTTAAACAGACATAAATAATTCTTTAACTATTTGCGTTTAGTGAAATTAAATGTGACACAAACGTTAATGGAGGAAACGGTATTATACGCAAACTGTGTTGCGGTTAGAGGGCCGAATAAATAATTAGGGAAAAACTGACAACTCTACTAAAACATTACTTTAATTCCTGCTATACGTATAAATTGAAAATTACAGATTTTATAACAGGAATATAGCACACAATTATAAAAAGAACATTTTGCTGGTCAGATACTAATTTACTAATAGGAAAACTTGCTGGGAAATTGTCTCCGACCTTTCATTAAGAGTAAATAGATACCAAACTATTATGGTCGAATATAATAATCTTCAACTACAAGTAGTAAACATTTTTGGTAATATTCAAATCCCGCAAAAATCTTGTACCATGCTATTAGATAACACCTCAGGTTTTACCATATAAGTCCATTCGAATCAGAGACATCAGTAATCAATTAAACCGAAGATTTTGGGTTAATTGATTGCTGTTAATTGATTTAGTTTATCTAACCTAGATTTGTACATAACTTTGAGTTTAATGGAAAGCTAACAGACTGGCGAGTAACCAACGTTGAAGGTCTCAGAAAGCATTCAGCCTTAGTAGTCCCATGAATTGACTCGATGAGGTACATCATCCTCAATTTTAATACTCTTGCCGTCTTGCATTACACACCACGTTTATGTTCTGCATTTTAATGCAATACCTAAATGGAGTGCTTCCTTGGAGAGTTACCCATTCAAGTACAAACTGTAACAAATGACGTTGTACTTCAACCTACAGGTCAATAAAAAACACCTCATAAAACTTGATTAATCTTGTCATTTTTAACGAATTTTCCGAACTCAGTCCCATTTGTTCGTTCTTGCTCTAATGACATTTAATTTTTTATCTAAAATATGAATTTTTTAATTAGCAATGTAATCAGAAGATAATGAAATACGGAAATATGCCCAAAACAATTTAATTGGATGTTTAATTGGCTACCTTTTATAGATATATTTTCAATTTTTTTTTGACCTAATCGCTAAATACGAAAATTTTTAATTACCCCAAGCAGTGTAAACTTAAATCAACCCATCGAATATATCATTAGTATATCCTGAATTTAATACGAAAACATTATTAGAAAAAAGTATATCCGGTATTTCATTAAAAATATTTTCTTTTAAAGAATATTTACATCGAAATAAAGAGAACCACTAATAGCTATACCCGGATTCGACAGAAGACTAAACCTCTTAAGTACTTTAATAAATAAAAATTTATATTAATTCCATAATTTTACAGGAATTTTCTGGGCCCTCAAATATTTCAGCCTTACTTAGTCAGTCTTGCTCCAAAGCATTTTCTCCTTCTCTGAAAAATCAAAGACTAAATTATTAATCTAAACCCTTTTGATAAAAAGCTTTTAGAATTATGCAGTACAATCAGGAGATAATTAAATACGGAAACCTGCCAAAGAAGAATTCACTGGCCTTTTAATTAACAGTTTTTATAATATTTCAATCATCACAAGCTATTTATTTTTAGTTAACCAATAAAGTCACTTAGTAAGTGCACATTTCTCATATATACTTCAACCTGTCGTTGAGCCAAGCTGCAGAGTCATCTAAATCTCTCTTTCAGCTATACGTGGCCAGATAGCTCTTCAAATAGGCATATAGCTCTTTAAATAGTGGAACTTTCAGAAGAGTATACAACAGTGACACTTAACTGACTGGCAAAATGGCACTGGTCGAATTCTTGAGTGATTTCTGTGTATGGCAGCAAATTTATATGAATTTTTAGCATGCGAACCGTGCTGCTTGGACACTTTACCATAAGAAGATGGTCATTTAATTCGGTCCATCGCTCACCGCATTACATAATATTAAAATATTCGTGGTGGACCTGTATATTGTGGACCTTGTATCAACAAAATATATTTTTTAATTTTGGATTGCGTTGGCTTCTCCTTAATTGAAATTCATCCCAAGTGTTTAACAAAAGATCTATATCGAATTTCCACTTTATTATATTCATATTTCACGCGTCTCGCTAACACGTTCATCCAAAAAATGCTAATAAATAAATATTTTCATTGTAAAAGTAGATATAAATATGAAACGTTTAAACACAAAAAAAAATATTCTAAATAATATTCTTCTTCAGCGGCTGTTCGTGGGGGATTCTGTGAAGTCACGACGTTTCGCCAAAATCGCATTTGGCATTTTCAAATGTTGTCCGCTTCGACTGGAGTCCAACTGATAGCTTGAACCAACAGTCAGTTGGACTCTTTAGTCGAAGCGGACAACACTTGAAAATGCCAATTGCGATTTTGATGAAACGTCGTGACTCGTCGTGATATATATATTCGTAAATGAAATATAAAAACTATAATATTCACTAAATTATTTATTATTGAAATAGACATATCCTGTCTGTGTTTAGTTGTTCAGCGTTTAATGTCCCTTAAATAAAATTAACTTTCTATATGTTCTACAAATTTTTTCATTTACTACATCGTTTTTGCAAATATAATTAATTTTTGTAGTGTAAATAGTAACTAAATAAACTAAAGTGTTAGATATAAACTCGAGAATAAACTCATTTTTCACAACACCCAAAAAAACTAACTTTCAAGAGTAAATGCTATGAAAGATGTTTATCAAAATTATAAAATAAAAAATTACATATTTTAAACAGTCCACATCAATTGTTGGAACAGCATTTGGTAGTGTCTCACTTTTACCTTAGATGTTCGATCAAAACAGTCCTCAACAAAATGATGGGAACATAAAAACCTACTGCGGTTTCGAATAAAGTCAGGCTTTTTAATAAAATTAATCCACTGTGTTCTTCTATTTGGAAAATCTTGAAAAAAGGTGAACTGGTTTAATAACATGAATCCAAATCACAATGGAGGTAACATTTACATTTATTGGTATAATAATTTCTGAAAAGAATTATAAAAAAAAGGTAACACTGTGTATGATTAGTTATATTTTATAGATTATATGAGGAAAGTAATATGTTTTATATATATCAAACGAAAACTAAAAAATTATCTGAATTTTTAAGAAGAAAACTAAAAATTTTAGAACATACGTTAAAAAATTAAGTTCTAAAAAATAATCACCATCTTGAATAACATTAAAATTATATTAATTTACCTAAGTTAATTTGACTAAGCCTATGCATACCAGGCGATATGTTTACTTCATAACCTTAAAATGTCATTGAAACAAAATACGTTTTTATTTCTAATTAATTGACAAATTTACTATTAAATGCACTTATCTATGTAATGTTACTCCTGAATTTGGCTTTTTTGTGTCAGGGAACAACCACAAGCTGCACAACTAACTATATTTTATATGTTTACCTTACTTCCGATATTATTGCTTTTATTGTCAATATAATAAGTATTAATAGGTATTTACACTAAAACACACAAAAAGAGTATTCCAGTACACTTATTCAGCACTTATTATTGATTAAAACACTCTAAAATTGCACAAATCTACTAATAAACTTCTAAATTGTTGACTCCAACTACCAAAATTCCAAAACAATGAGTCATCTGTGGTGTTTCAATATGGCCATTTTAGTCGCCATTTATACGTGCATTAACATATGCAAGGATCCTTCCTGTTAGTTTTGTATTCAAAAGTATCATACACACACTTTGCTGCGTAGAAATACGAGTGTAACTGTCAGACATTACTTATTCCTTTGGTGGGGCACGTACCCACGTGCCCTTATGGACCAACCGCCAGTGCTTTCCCTGATACTATTTATTGCCTTAAAAATTCAATATAGGGAAATTGTTTAGGTTTATTTGGCCATTGAAATGTTAATTACGATTTTTTTTTAATCGGTATATTTTTATAATTTCTAGATGTTTCAGTTTTTATCTTTGTCTTGAATGTGCAATATTTTGATATCATTTTTAAAACAATGATTTTCATATTACAAGAGACTTGTCTTTCTGAAATTATTGCCGTGTCAAAACATTGCACGTACATAATAAAAGTAAGAAACTAAACTATTTTGAAAGTTTATAATTTTTTTTTTGATTTAATTGTGGGCTTCCGTCAGGTTTGCAACCGTAACTTGATAGAACTGAGTCAAAAGAATCAGGTTCTTCAAGGTTTTGCTCACACATTTCTATAAGCTCATCAACAGTCAGCTCCTGATTATGTGAATCTAGTAACTCTTGTATTTCGTCACCATCCACTTCTAATTTAATTATCTAGCAAGATCGACAACGTTTTCAATAACATGATCGATTTGATCCGGCTCTGGCGTTGATTTCGCCGGAGTTTCACAGTGAAAAAATTGACACAGAGTTTTCCACACGCCATTTAAAGTTTTTGGTGAAATATCATCCCAAGATTTTCCAATAATGTTCAAGGCATCTAAAACATTAAATTATTTCCAGAAGTCATAACAGAGAGGTCATTATTTTGCCTCATCGCTAAGCGTCTCGTGTAATAAGCTGTAAATGTTTTGACGGCACCCTGGTCCATCGATTGAATCAAGGTGGTTGTATTTGGTAGCAAAAAATCAACTTTCACAAGTGGGTCGAAATTAATGAGAGTAGGCGGAGGATGACCTGGTTTATTGTCGATTAATAGTATCACCTTAAATGGGATTTGTTTGGATTGGCAATAACGTTCGACTTCAGGTATGAAGTGATTACCAAACTAATCCTCAAAAAGGGAGATTGTTACCCAAGCTTTAGGATTTGACTTCTAAATCACAGGCAAAACCAACTTTAGATTTATTTTTCAAGTTCTTCATAGGGTGAGACAGGAGGTGGAGGTTTGATTGGAAACAAGTGGTTCCCATGTATTTGGAATTCTAAGACCGTCGTTCCTCGTCTTTAGACACTCTGGGCGTTTTTCGATCTCAATTGCTTCACGAATTATGCGGGGTTTGTAGGAATATATAGGTGGGTTTACTTTGGCCATGCCAAAATCTATTTTGTTACCTGTTTGGATATGATGTTCTGCTAGAGTTGAGGAGAGATCCAATTTTCGGACGGCGAGGAATGCTCGTATATGCGATTTTGTATATATCTGTTGGTTTAGCCGATATTTGGATAGCCGGTGATTGGGAACAGCTGCTCGCAATCATTTAGGCATATATAGGTGCTTTAACGTACTCGTTAGCGGACGACGTCAAATATAAATATCATAATGTGAAAATTAGACAAGAAAAGGCTTTCATTAAACATATTTTACAATGTTGCATTTTTTTTCTCTTATATATAATATGTAGAATTAATTCGAAAATATTTACCACATACATAAATAATATTTCGACATTTACATTTAGTCTTAAAATTTGAATCCCAATCAATAGTTGGGAAAAAGCTGACAACTCTATAAACTAAAATAGTTCCTAGTGGTGTGTGCAGTGATTAAAAATTCTTGTTTGAAGATCCAGAACAATTAGTATCACTGAAAGATATGAGAAATACCTATTCTGAGATATTAAAGAAAAAATTACTTATTTAATATTAATTATGGAACTATAATACCAAATGTGGAATATTAGTTGGAAACGCTTTATTTTATATTTCACCGAAGATAAACATTTTATAAATAGAATTAACGTCGAATTAAAAACAAACATTTCCGGTCAGACGTGTCTTCGATAATAAGAAAACTCTGCAAGAATATTGACACTGTCTATAAAAACACCCTGATAAGTATTTATTAACGCTATTATTTTAAAGAAATTTTTAAGATTCAAATTTTTTGCCTGCTTATCCTAATGATTTTTTGTCATTCTGAAATATCAAAATTTAAGCACTTAATCTAAAACTTCAATGTTTTAATTAACCATTATAATCAGAAGGTTGTTAATTGAAACCTGTAAAAAAATGAACGGACAACTTAATTAGCCGCCTTTACTAGATATTTTTGATTTTTTTTTTCTTTTTCGGTCTAATCACTGAATCTGGGACGTTATCAATCACCCTAAAACCACCTTTTATATATACATTCAGTCTATACTAAATTTTAACATTATTTAAAATTTATTTCAAAATAGTAACTTCATAAAATAATACTTCCACTATTTATTGTTAGAACCGTGGGCCTATCCGTCTCACCCCAGAAAACAATTGCTACAATGAAACGTGATGCGAAGGGTGTTAATAAAGAAACGGGATTGATTTTTATAATTTTTATTGAATTGGGTTTTTGAATAAAAAATAATTGTCGATTTTTTTACTTTATTTTAAAACTTTATCATAAATAATATTGACAATCGATGCGAAAAACTTTTTAAAAAACTTGTAACAATAATTTATACATGAACTAAAATGTATGAAATTTTAAAATATAAAACAAAAATGTTTGTGACGTCGGAATACTAAAGTGTTTTCACTTCAGTACTGCCAACGGCTTCTATTCGTATATATACTGTCAAAATTATTGTTGGTTAAGTGCAAAATAACATATTGTTGATTACTAATTTAGTTCAGTAATGTGTGGCAAAGGGTTCATAAAAGCTAATTCTGATAATATACCTGCTGTAGATATTTGTATGGTCACAGATTTTCTGAAAAATAACATTCGGTTCAATTCAGTTGAAGTTCGAGGTGTTAAAGTATCGATGTAAGTTTCTTAAAACATAATAATGTAAATGTAAATAAGAAACAAAATATTTCTATTAAATATAATTAAACTATTTGTAGGGTCTCACGAGAAAGTTACGGTGACAAGGCTATAGGTTTTGTTTAACTTAACCGCAAAAATGGTATTTGCACTATAAAAGGACGTGTATGTTCAGAACATAAAGTTCGGAGTAAAGCTAATATAGTTATCTTGATTATTAATGAAAAATTATGAAAAGTTCAAGATAGTCAACATCAGGATTGTGCAGCTTCCGCAGATAATAAATACTCAAACAAAAAAATTATATAATTTTACAAATCTTTTGTATTTATTTGTAATATTGGTAATATTGGTTTTCAAAAATAATGGAAAATATTAAATATTGGATAACCAAAAGATATTTTCTAATTTTGTAATTATTTTTTGAGCGAAAAAACAATATAAATCATAATTAGGTAAACAAAACACATACATACTGTTTAAATCGCTAATTTTATTTCAATAAAAAAACACGCTGTTAAATATACATAATATAACTCGCCCCAACTAGGATAATATATTACAGTAGATTATAATATGTAAACTACATTAATAATCAATTCAGAATAAAAACAATCACTACCCAAAATTCTATACATATTTGTTTGCTTGCTTTCATTGAAGTTTTCAAAAAAAATCCACCCATACTACATTATTGCTTTAATTAAAGTTTTCAGTATTTTTAAAACGATGGCGATTTTTCGCCTGACATGTTTTACAAACCACCACATTAAACTCTTAATAATATTTGCAAATATAAATAAATCTGGCTACTAACTAACTCTAATATGCATTAGAGTCATGCGACCAGCCAGAGATTTCCCAAATGTGAGAAGGCATCGAAACCATTTTTTTTTTGAGTGGAAAACTTTTATAGTCGATGTGTGGAACTCTCCTGTTAAGGTCTACCAACTAGAAAACTACTATGTACCACAACATATCCTAGAACCACTGTCAGCCTACCATCAGTCTTCAATGCCTATAATAAATATAATAAATTTCTAACCTATGTTTAAACATACCTTATTAAATAAATATGTTCACTTAATAGATGAAATGTACCAAAATCCTGAAAAACACTAAATATTTTATTTTTCTTTACTTTTTGTTTGAATAGTAGATATACTATTCTATTTTTTTTGCATACTCATTCGGATATTTGTTTTCATTCCATAGAAAACTGCTTTGCCAGTCCTTAATTTAACTAGTTCATCCAACTCATCCCACAAATGTCTGTACTCTTCCACCATCTACAAATTAGATTATCCTGTGAAACCTTTATAAGTATTAGACTTTGTATATACGATTACCTTCCAAATTGGTAGTCAAATTTTGTTCTTGTCTATTCTTGTCTAATTCTTGAATATTATTATTCATATCCTTTGTAGGGCTTTCTCTTTGTTACTACCATCGGTTGTGTAGATTCTTTCCGGACACGCAGGAATATTCCTTCTTACTAATTTGGCACGTTAATTTGTTTTCGCTACATGAATGAAATAATATAAATAAAAGTTATAAAAACGAATGCAAAAAACAAAATGAACCCTAATCTGATTTTATTCCTTACCTTTGAACCTCCATATCTTATATAAAGATATATGAATATAATGTCGAAAGCAGCACCGAAAGCTAAATAACAATTAATAGCAAGTATATATTCAAATCGATAGCAAACCAACAAATGCTGTCAAAGAGATAGGTTAAACCTATAGAACAATAACTAAGATCGATAAATTGTTTTATTTACCCGAGACTCCGGTTTTTTCCGTTTTTTTCGGGAATTGTCGGCGTCTCATCGGTACTAGGTTTAAAAGTTTATTTTCAATTTGATATAACTTTTTAATTATAAGAAAAAAAAATTAAATAAAAATAGTTTTGTTATAAAACTTATATATGATCTTTTCATTTATGACAAAAAAAATGTTTAAAAGCCCAATTGAAAGTATCATTTTATATTGGCTCCTTCAAAGTGGTTGCCCTGGGAAACTAGACAGCGCTAAAGACGATTTGTTCATTCTTCATTCGTCTTCAGTTGGTCGGTTACGCCCTTTTCAGTGTTCTCTGATGTGCCAAAATTGTGTTTTTTGAAGTGAATTTTCAGTCTTAGGGAAAGGAAGAAACTTAGTGAATAAGGAGCTGCCGAGCCGCAGTGATTTGCCAAAAACACGTTGAAATCGCTGTGTGGCAATGCGCATTGTTGTCATGCAACACCCAGATCTAAAAAAAAATAAACACTATTTTAAAAATTGATGGCAATGAAAAATAGGTTACTATTTCGTACTATCAGTAATCCAGTCTTCGTATTGAAATTCGTCATAATCATCTTTTTCCAAACCAGAAAGCTCCGATTCATCACCATCACTTAATTTTTTTTCTACAAGTTCTACAAGAGAATATTTATTTATCGTAACATTTTGAGCAAAATTTTAAAGTCAAATTTTCACAAACGCTCCCCTCAGTCACAATGTACTTTACATAGGACACAAACAATAGCTCGTAAAATATGTAAATATAAAAATCGCCACGAACACTATGAAAAATTTAATTAACTTCAATCAAGATATATTATTATAGGGATAATTAAAAACACCGAAGAAAAACTAGCAAAAAATGTAAAACTGTCCTACCATATGTTTACAAATTTCAAATCTAACCTTACAAAGTCAATTTTTTTTATTAACACTAACTATGTCCACTGAAGAAAACATTGTGACTCGAAGTAGCTCCCGATACCGTGGCTCCTACAGAACCTTATGAAAATTGTTGCCGTTTCTACAGGACACGGTGACCGAAAGGGTTAATATCTGATGAACAACTATGTGAGTCAAATTCAATACATCTGCGATCATTTTGGTCTTCAACTGACGCTCAGAACGTACAAGATTCCAGATACTATGGATATTTTCATCACTTCTTGATATATCGAGACGAAAATTGAAGGAGATCAAGGCTTACTAACGGACAGCTCACCAGTATCACAGGGAGAAGAAAAAGAGATGGTGTGTTTTAATTTTGCGATGGGATAAATAGTTCAAAAAAGTGGCAATTTTTTTGAATAGTACCTTATAATCATAATTACAATCGTAGTTACAATGTGTAGTTACGAAATATTGCAGAATTTCGTATACTAAACATTTACTTCGTTTCGTTAAAACACAAAAAGTACCTATTTTCTGAAATTAAAGAGCGATTTACTCATTAAATACCCATGTACTCAATGAAAAATTTGGAACGTTAATAGCTAAAGTAGCACTACAACATTTAGCTGTCTTCAATATCAATCAAATTCCAAAAAAATATTTATTCGATCTGAAAAAAAAATCTTGATAAATATTTATTAATACTGTTATTTTAAAGAAATTTCCACTCTTTTAACTTTAATTTTCCACCTTTGTAATGCTTTTTTGTCTTTCTGAAATTTTGAAGATTAAATACTTAGTCTTAAGCCTCCTTATTTCAATTAACCGGTACAATCGGAAGGTAATTAAATACGGAAACCTGTAAAAAAGGAATTAACTGGCAGCTTCATTAGCTGCTTTTAGTAGATTTTTTCAGTCAAATCGCTGAACCTGGAAAGTTTTCAATTACTCCAGGCTTTTAAACCTAAACCCAATCATCAATCTAAATATTAGTATAGTTTAGAATAGATTCGTAAATATTTACCATATACATGGTGTAAGGGAAAGAACTTTCATAATTTTATTAAATTTAAATTCTTTAAATTTTTTTTAAACAAAAAGTTTCCTTATAACATATATCCAAAACCCAACCATTTCCGCGGAAAACAGGTCAGAAGATTCAGTGTAATTTTCTTAACAAGGGCAACGTTTATGTCGATCTATCGGAATTTACTTTTGTTGCATTAGCCTCTTAAGATATTATTTGAAAAAAAAAAAATATTTTTATTCAGACATATATTTCATACGTTTCCGCATAAATTTGATTATTTTTTACAGAAAAAAAGAAAAACTTACACAATATTGTCAAAGTTTAAATTACCAGCGTTAATTTTTTCACACTATAACATATTTTATACCATTCATTATCCCATTCCTCATGAATGAAGCTTCTTCGGTTGATAAAATATTGAACAAAAAATTCGGATTCCTTTTATTTTGGTCATTAAACCATTCACAATAGTTTTGCTTATATGAAAAATCAGTTGGTAGGAGTGCTTGTACTCTTTTTATGTGATAAGGGTTGAGTAATTGTTACTTTAGGGTTCTACGTACAATCCAATGGGAAAATCCAGCTTGTCGGGCATTACTTGTAGTACTTCAAGTAGAATCATCTTCAACAAGATATAAAATTTGTTCTTGGACTTCATATCCTTGAAATTTTGGAACCAGTCTTTCAGATTTTTTTCCTCTTTCGTTGTGTATAGTAAATACAAGACGTCTGAAGAAGTACATAATTAAATAAAACAATAATTTTATTAATAGCACAATATTTCAGAAATTAGAAAATAATAAGTACATAAGTAAATAAAACAATAATTGTATTCGTAACACAATTTTTCAGAAATTAGCAACTTTTTAAACGCTATTTCCTAAAGCAATTATAGACTTAACTCACTTTATCCTGGAAATACAAAAATATTACTTCCATTATATACGATTAATTATTTTTAGTTAGTTTCATTGAAAGAAAACACCTATTTCGAAGATTATAAGAACATTTAAAAAAAAAGTAAAGAACAATACTGAGTAAAATTTCAATGAAACCATTTATGTTAATCCATTTAAAAAACCATTAGCTTAGATTATTTTCACATTGTCTGATGTTTTATTAAGAACAAACACTTTCTAAATAGATCAATTCTTCTATTAGAATCTTAGTTGCGATTCTAAACGAGATTTATCATTAATCACCAAATCACTTGTTTTTAAATTTTTGACGTGGTAATTTTGCTAATGAATTATGAATATTTCGTGATAATGCTATGAATAATGATGAGACTCGATCATCATCTGATGATGTTAACATGGTAAGTGAAACGCGCGGCGGGAAATTTAAAATATGCGATTTGGAGTTCAGTTGTAGATCTCTCCGAATTTAGTACTTTTTAAATATTTATTTATGTCTTTGATAAAAAGCAAATGCGGAAAATATATTGATTCGATTAATTAAATTGCTGATAAATCTTGAATAATGTTGTCATTTTAAAGTTATTCTCTTAACTTTCGAATCTTTTAGCCCCCTTATTCTGCCCTTGCAGTAATAATTTTTTTAGTCTTATTGAAATTTCAGAGATTATATACTTAATTTAAAATGTCCATGTTTCAGTTAACCAGTACATTTAGAAAAAAATTAAATACGGAAACCTGCACGAGAAAAATTAATTGGCAGTTTAATTAGCTGCCTTTAATAGATATTTTTTAATTTTTATTCCTTTTTCAGTCTATTCGCACGGAAATTTTTTAATCACTCCAAGATATTTAAACCTAAATCCAGCCAGAATACTAAATATTAATATTGCTTAAAATTGCTTTTAAATATTTACCCTACACTTAAATAATATTTTAACTATTTCCATTTAGTTTTGCAAGCTTTATTAGAAAAAAAAAATGGAAACTGAAAAACTGGAAAAAAAACTGACAATTCTATTGAACGGTACCTTAATTCATTTTATTGAATATAATTATTGCAAATTACTGATTGGAATGATTGGATTGGATAGATATTGATTGGAATGATACCAAACGATGATAGAATGAGACTATTCAAAATAAAAGAACACCTCTTTTGAAGATATAAAACAATTTGCTCATTATATACCAATTAAACCATTTTTCAAACTGGCCATATTAGTTGCAAATGGTTTATCTAATTTGTCATGAACAACAAATATTTTCTAAATAAAATCAGTGCCAAATTAATAATAGTTGTTTATTCTTGACTCCTATATAGAGCTTCAATCACACGAAAACTAAAAACAAGATAGAGGAAAGAAAAAATCTTTAGCAGCACTATTTTCTTCTACGCCCTCCCACTTTAAAAATCCACGAGCCGCCACTGCCATAGATACGCAATAAGCGTTATATATCCACTTATGAATCCACTTCCGAATCCTGCTTGTTCTCTTGCTTGTCAGAAATGGATTGAGTTCAATGGATCACATCCAGGTTGTACAGCAGGCCATAGAAACGCACAACGAATACACCATGCCACTGTGCTTGGCTTTTATCGACTACGAAAAAGCATTTGACTCCATCTCAAAGCATGCAATAATGGATGCACTGCTTAGTACGGCAGGGTACGGCAGGGTCATGCAATATCGCCTATTCTTTTCTCGGCTGGCATTGAAGAAGTATTCCGTAAACTGGATTGGGAACATGGTGTAAAGATCAATGGTGCAAACTTAAACGAGCTTAGATTTGCAGATGATATTTTCCTTTCACAAGACCCAGAGGAGCTGCAAAGACGCATACAAGAATTGCAAAGGCTGGCGAACCATTTGGCTTGAAAATAAACGTGAAAAAGAGTCAGGTTATGTTCAATAACTTCGCTCAGGGCAGAAGAATTTCAGTTTTAGGGAAGGATTTGGAGATTGCGGACAGCTTTATATATCTTGGGCAGAGGATTTCAATGGAGGGGAAACCGCCCGAAGGTGGAACCGGGTGTTAAATGTGACTGGCAGGCATTTGGCAGATTAAACGTTGTGTTTAAGAGCAGACTCCCACTTTACTTAAAAAGAAAAGTCTTCGATCAGTGCGTTGTACCCGTTATGACATACGGAAGTGAAACCTGGACACTCACATCGCAATCAATTCATAAACTTCGGGTAGCACAGAGGGGAATGAAAAGATGTATGCTTAGCATTACAAGACGAGACAGAAAGTCCTGCGCATGGATCAGGGAACAAACGAAAGTCTGTGACACCATTGGAAGAATAAAGCAATTGAAATGGAAATGGGCAGGCCATATAGCGAGGCGATGGGATGACAGATGGACCTAGGCAATGCTGGAGTGGATACCGCTTAATCGCCAATGTCCGCAAAGAAGACCAAAAGCACGATGGATTGATGACATCGTTATATATCCACAAAATATACAATCAAAACAAAACCGATCTACATCCAGAAATACATATTAAAGCCCAGAGTAACCAGAACGGAAGAGGGATTTAAATTAAACAGGGAATACTATCAGCAAATATGGTAGAGTGGGTATATTTGAAGTTATTCACACAGAAGAACATGACTAGAAATGCTAAATTATAAATATACAACATAAGCTGTTACCCACCCGCTTCACTGGGTGTGAATTAAACTTTAGTAATAATTGATTTTTTCATTATTAAAATTACTTTTGCAATGCCGTAGCTGGTACCTGTTACTTGACAATTTTTTTCTGTAAATTTCATGAAGACAAAGTTGCGAGGAATTCACAGCAATACAATATAATATATAATACAGCAATATAATATATAATATAAACATTTAAGCCCTTTACCTAGTACAATCATCGCAAATGTCAGGATTTTTAGTACAAGTTTCGTGACTCCAATTTTGGCAAGGCATGCACTATTTCGAATCAACTTTGGGGCCTTTCTTATTGTAGTAATTTATTTTACATTTAGCACATTAATTCTCCTTGCCTGCTGATCCTAGGCTGCTATCAGAATCTTTCAAAACTAGGAATTCTTTATCGTCGGATTCTTCACTAGCAATTTTATTAAAGAAATATATCCAGTTTTCTTAGATCAGCGAAGAATAATATTCCACAAGAGTCACATGGTGTCTATGAGATTCCTTTTTCTGGCTGCTCTCAATCATATATCGGCCAAACTAATAGACGTATCCAAAATCGCATATACGAGCATTCTCTCGCCGTCCGAAAATCGGATCTCTCCTCGACTTTAGCAGAACATCATATCCAAACGCGTCACAAAATAGATTGTGACATGGCCAAAGTAATCACACCTATATTTTCCTACAAACCCCGTATAATTCTTAAACCAAAGGGACGACGGTCTTAGAGTTCTAAATACATGGAAACCGCTATATTTCCAAATTGCCCATCCGAAACCCTTCAGTCAAAGGTTCACCTCCCGTCTTAACCCCACCTCTCAACCGAGCGACCCACCTACAACCTCACCTATTAATACAAAGGTCGACATTCTTTTCTAGTTGTGAACTCTGGGGAGTAAGCAGATGGAGGCCTCGGAGTAAATTGACTAGATTCACTTGAAAATGGCTTCAAAGTGGAAGCTGAAACGTCGACGTGAAACGTTCTACCCGAGAAAGTAGTAATTTTAATATATATATATATATATATATATATATATATATATATATATATATATATATATATATATATATATATATATATACAGTGGCAAATCCTCGTCGGGACTTCATAGTGTTATAAAAAGTATCATTATCCTATTCCACGACATAATCGACTTCTATGCCAAATTTCATTAGAATCCTTCCATCCGTTTGAGCGTGATTGAAGGACAAATATCGAAACAAACATAATTTCATATTTGTAATATTAGTAAGGTAGCAATCAGACTTATGTATACATAAGCAATGTAACAATACACCTTACTGTCTAAAAGAAAGAAAGATCAAGAAAAACTACGAGGTCGATAAATAAGATAAATTATGGGACATGTAAATCTTACTTGAAATTTCTTTTTTCTTAAAAATCTTCCCTCAATTTTCTAAAATGTGGGTTATCCTTATTTATGGTTGATTCTATTTTGTTAAAAATCTATTTACAGTATCAGAGATTAAATCATTAATTTTAAATATCGATTTCAGGATTAAGCTATTAACTTGGAAGAGGTAAATAAATACGAAACCCCGCACAAGAAGATTTAACTGGCTGCTTAATCAACTGCTGCTAATAGAGATTTTTTCTCTTATTTTCCTTTTCAATCTTATCTTGAAACACCAGAACTTTTCAATTAGTTAAGGCAATTTAAACCTTAATCCAATGGTCGAATTTAATATTGACGTTATCTAGAATTAATTCTGAAGCGTTCCAATAGCCATAAGAAATTCTTCAGTTATATTCAGCTGAATAAATAATTGTATAAAAATGACAATTCTCTTATGTTTTACTCATTTTTTTCTTGAAAGGCAGTTACGTCTGAAATATGGAAATTAGAACTTTAGTGGACTAAATACTTCTTGGGATTTATTAATGAAATATTTTTCAAAAATACATTAACACCGACTAACAAAAGATAATGTTTTCCTTATAAACAAAAGACTCCTGATAAAGCTTGATTAATGTTGCCTTTCTAAGAGTTCTTTAAACTTTTGAAAATTTCGGCCATCTTGAACACTCTTATTCCTGGTGATTTTTTGCATGTTCTAAAGAATCTCTATCCGATGTCAGAGATTAAAATTTAGCTGGTACTCAAATTTTAGATTAAGAAATATAATCAGAGAATTGTCTTTAATAATATAATTAGTACAATTAGGAATTAACTAAGTTTCACCAGTTAATCAATGATCGAATATTGACATCGTTCAGAAGTAACTGCGAAAGTTTTCCCATTAATAAATTATTCTACAATTAAGTATATTTAGTAACATTGAACGTATTAGAAATTAATTTCCGGAGCAGATATCTTGTCGGATTTCTTGTCTCTTGCCTTTTGAAAACACAAGTCTAATCTTTTTTTCAGAGAGTTACTCATTGAAGAACTAACTGCAAGAAGTGTAATCCAAGGTCAATTTCTCTTTTAGAGAATATTATTCACTGTCACTGAATATTATTAATTAGAAAGATTTTGTGAATATTTTATTCCATGTTCGTTAATGATTATATTATACAGAAATGTGTAAATCATTATTTCTACAATTATAGAAAACAGCAATAAATTACCGTAATCTAAAACAATTTGAAAAATAGAACACTAACTTTAACCAATTTAAAATAATTTATGCCACAATGTCCCAAATATCAAAGCTAGAACATTAGTAAGAAAAAGAATTTCCGGAGTTTCAACAACGAAAAACTTTCTTCAGAAACCATTAACATCACTAACAACAAAAGCTGCTATTGGGAATATCAAACATTTTTAACTAAAAGCAAAACCTGCGAAAGTGTTTACCCTATAAATAGGACATTTGTGATAAGTCTTGATTAATGTTGCTCTTTCGAAGCAGTTTTATGTGTTCCGAAATTTTCAAGCGCCTTTATCCGCCTTTGTCTCTAATGACTAGTCTGGCTCTAATGACTTGTCATTAGTAAAAAATAATAACTGATATCGGAGACTGAATATCTTAAATCTCGCTTTCTAAAATGATCATTAAAGTCAGTAATTAAATGTGAAAGCCTGCATAACAAGAATTAAATTTCATATTAATTAGCTGATTTAATAGGTTTTTTTAATGTTTTTTGATATATCAATCAGATAAAAAAAATCAAACTATATATAGCACACATTTTGTATTATAATCACTTAAAATTAATTCAGAAACGTTTAACAATCACAAAAATGTCTTCAGTTACATCATTTTAATTAGCAAGTTGATTTACTTCGATTTTTATTCCTGCATTATGTACAGGGTGTCCCATAACTTATCCGCCATAAAGCAACTGGTAGAGATCAAAATAAGAGGATTTAGTTAGTAAATGTGTTGGCAAATGTTAATTATTAAAAAGATGCAGGGTGTTTAAAGTGAAATAATATGTTCGAAATATCAGGTAATTTAAAAAACGGTTGAAGATATCAGGTTCAAAATCGGGGTAGTTGGGTTTTCCATGGTGAAAATCCGAATTTGGTACTAGCTTGAGCCTAGTGCCTACAGGCCGCTTGCTACCTACTTCGTGAGGAATTAACTCGCTCATATTTTTTTACCCTATAAAGTGGGAATATTTTGACTTCAAAATAGAGAAGAGACTTAATTTCCACGCAAAAAAGGTACCCTTGGTCAATATGGATATCTCACGTCGTTTGCGAGATATTCGTGTTCGAATATTCCATTGCACATTTTGTGGATGGCTGGAAAATATGCAATTCGTAAAGTGTGCCTTGAATGTTCTATCGTGGAAAATCCTGAATTAAACACTAGGGGTCCACAGAAATTAGCAAATCTAGCGTTTCAAGAGTTCTCCATTAAGACAAATGGTTTCCCTACCATTTTTCGCCTGTTCTTAATTTATTGCCACAAGATTTGCCGGCTAGATCAGAATTTTGTCAAAATCTACTACATAAAAAAACGAAGACTCGGTGTTCCTGAAAAAAAATTGGGTTCAAAAATCAATAACCTAATTTATAATTTTTAATGATTAATTATTAATTATAATGTTTAATAATTAATTTTTAAAGTTTGATGAAATAAAGAAGATGAAAATAAGAAATGTCGTTTAGATTTGAGATACTTAAGTACTGATGAATTATGATATGTAATTGTTTTTCCATGGCCTGTTTTATTTTAGTTCCCGATCAATTTGGGTATACATATAAAATTTTGTGATTATTTAATTAAATAAATCTATTTATACTTGGGAAAAATATGAATTACAATGGTTTAAAAATAGCACTGGTTAACAAGGTTTTTGCACAACGATAATGAGTTGTATCATCAAGAAGTACGCGGTAACTACTCATCAACAACATAAGTTTCATATACCGGGTATGATATTGAACTGCAAATATTGTTGCTATCTCACCCGCAGATTGTTAGATATTTTTCCATTACTTTAAATAGTATATCAAGTACATATTTAACCAATTTATGGTTTTGCATTTTTGTCTTCATTTATATTAATTTATTTCTAAGTATTCGTGTATTTAAGTCATAGTATTGCCATCATAATAATGCATCGCATTTGCAAGAGTAATTCAAACAATTTTTGTTCTATGTGTCGTAATTTAACTAAGAAAGAAAACAGTGAAAAATTTACTCTACAAATTTGTCGGCCATACTAACTTTACTTTGGTGTCGCAGTTAAAAATCAAGAAAAGCATGGGTTCGGTAATATGACTGAAGCCTTGCATGCTATTGACTGTAACATGTCCCTAAAAATATACATTTTGGACTCATACTTACAATTTTTACCTCAAAATTTGAGACACGTTAGCGATGGGCACGTTGAACGCTTCTACCGGGATCTATTGGGTATGGAACGACGTTATCCAGGAGAGTGGAGCCCTTATATGCTAGCAGATTATTATTGGTCATTAAGGACAGAAACTGCAAATATTAGTTATAAAAGAAGAAACACTTTAACAGTACATTTTTTAAATTATTAAAATTTATTAATCTAAATAAATCCTTAACTGAATTATAAATCTTGTTTTTGATATCCACAAAAAACATGAGCTAACTAGAGCATGACGTTAGAACCACTGTGTTTTACTCACCAATGTTCCAATGTTTTTAATGCTTTCTCAAAATTAGTTATTAATTATTTCATGGCCTTACAAAAGTGAATATGAAACCTATTTCCTTAAAGATTTTTAAATAGCGGCGCATTTCTCAAATTTTCTTTAGGTTCAAAATTTAGAAAAAATTTCTCTTATTCGTTTATTTTCAAATCGAATGTAATACTATAGACTTGGTTTATTTCACTTGAATTAGAACTAGAATATAAATATTTTTAATTATCGGCTGTTATAGATAACATTGATATTTTCCAGAAACGCATTCAAAAATCAAAAATATGCTTTGTTTGTATTATTATTAAAATGTGTTTTATATTTCTATAAAATAACATAATATTTATTAAAAAAAAGAAGAAAAAGCGTAACTGGGCAAACATGAACTTTAACTTCCACTTATATAAAAAAAAAACTCTTCGATATTATGGAACAACAAAATACATACTATTTACGTGAAAAATATAACTATGTGATATATTATAATAAATATTTGGTCCTTTGACCTTTGGTCAACCAAATCTGCAAGCATCTATAGTTATTTTCGTCGACATCTCATTTTCGAGCAGAAGTATGTCGATTTTCTTCAAGTTCATGACTAGTTTGGGAGTTCCTGCAATGAATTTTTTTTTCAATACAGCTTGTACATATAAACATTTAGAGATGTACTGAGATGTTCTCATTTAGAGATGTTCGTATTTGAAATATCTGGGAATCACTCCGTAAAATCAATATGAAGAACGCCCAAGAGTTGACAGTAAGTAAGTAAATCTTCCTGTTTTACAGAAACTGCTAATGATGTGGGAAAATGGATGTATTCACCTCTACCTAAATTTCGTTTGAAGAAAAAAAGTTGTCCTACAAAATAAACTATGACGTTTTTTATTTTAGTCAAAAATCTCATCACCTTGTAGTTATAAATTGACTAAATATTTTAAACAGGTTTGTCAAATAAGCCACCACTAGGATACGACGATACTTATTATCATTGTTGTCAATGTAAGTATCGTTGACATATACAAAAAAATATATTTACTTTCACTCGTTACTTTATATATTACCAATTAATATAATTTATTTTTTAGTTTAGTTTTGAAAACGGGGGGAGAGTACCCTCCGAAACGTTAACGTTAAAAGTTTGTAAAATTTTTATATCTTTAAAATTTTGTTCGTTAGGCAAATTTATTACAAAAAAAGAATCACTGAGAAATTTGTCTCCGTTTGGTTTTTTGTTTTTACCCAGTGATTCTTTCTTTAAATAAGAACAGGTATTTTTGATATTTTTTGAGTTTTAGATAGTGGCGAAAAACCCAAATAAAGGGAAAAAAAATAGCAGAGCATAATATTTTCATATTCCTTAAAACGATAATTTATAATTTCTGCCGGTTTGTTCTGGTAATTCTACAATTTTTTGTTCAGGGTGGTTTTGTCTTTGTTATTAGACTTATTGGGCAAGCAGTGACGACGATTTTAATGCCGCTTTAATTTTTATTTTTCCTCAAAAGTTAGCACCGAACAAAAACCAGCCATTATAAGCTGAGACACTTTTTGATACAAAACTCGTGCTTTTCTCTATACATAAAAGAGTCTTAATTAATGTTATTATTTTAAAGATCTTCAACTTAGAATATTTCGAGCGTTTTTATTCACCTTGTTCTTAATGATCTTATAATCTAAATCGATATCAAACATTAGATTGTTAACGTCGATTTGTGGATTAAGTAATAAATTTGGTAAGTAATTAAATCCGGAAACCTGAAGAAGAAAAATTTACTGACACCATAACCAGCTGGTATTAATGGAGTATAGTGCTCAGGTTTCGGTATTCCTTGATGGTTCGAAAAAATTATTTTTGTACAGTATAGGTAATTGTTCTCGACCTAATAATTGATGGTTATTTAGGCAAAAAGAATATTTTTTTACTTACTATCCTTTGTACCTAATTTTATTAATCGAAATAAGAAGCAAAACAACCAAACATATTAGTCCTAAACATAAGTTTATTTTTAGAGATAACGAATAAAAATTACTTTTTCTTTAGTTAATTCAAAACAATCATTAAATATTTACACTTTATCATTTATCATTAATTAATGATCATTGTAATCAAAATTATGATCAGTTCTTCTGTTCGAACCTTCGTTGTGCAAATTGGATCATCTCCTGATGATGTTATTATAATTAGCGAAACGCTCGTCGATGAGTATAATAATTTAAAAAAGTAATTTGGTGTTAAGTAGTAAATTTCTTCGAGTTTAATCAAAATTGGGATGTTTAAATTATTAAATTCACAACGAAGTTTATGAGAAACGCCGGTCTGAGCGAGCGAGCGAAAAATGTATTTTATATAGTCACGTTCAATTTGGATGCATTATAAAGGTAGCTGCGGTGGTTATAATGAATCAATACTTTTTTAGAGGTAGTTTAGAGGTGACATACAATTCAATGTCATCGAATGTCAAGTTGGTACTAGGACAATATAGTGCCCCGATCTTAATGATTTTAAACTGAACATGAAGAATGTTTTCGGAGTTTACATAGCTTTTGAAGATGTTTGTAGAGGAAGCAAGCCACTTTGAATGGTTATAAAGGTCAAATTTCGAACCATACATATTTCCTTACACTACTACGACATAATGGTAAACTAGCTTTGGAAGTATAGGATGATTTTTTAGTGCATCGGAACTTTAAATTCAACCAAATTAAATGTCTTGAAACTAGTTGTCGATACAACTAATATGTCAATATTTCGACAAATACATCGTTCAGTTGAGGACGCACGATGTGCTCTACAAATTTGGCGCACAGAACACTGATGTTGATAATAAATTTCGACAATTTGCAATTTGTTCACCCAGCCTGGAAAATGTTTGGACTTATTTTCTATGTTTAAAATTGTAGATATAATATATTTTTATATCTGCATTATAAATTTATATGTGTATTATTTAAAAATACGACCACTTTTCTGTAAAGAAAATTTATATATTAAACTTTGTCATAAATTACCAAATGTTACATTTAGTCTATATTGTTATATGGCTGGAGGCATTTAAGATTTGGCCAGATATTCAAATGCTTCGAGGTCCCATGGACAAACGAAACAGGTGAAGCATAACCCTGCGTCAGAACCGTGGGACATAATATATCCCAATGGAGTTTAGCAACACACCACAGGTTCGCGAGTATTCGGGTATGTTCGTATTTGGCTTATTTCTGACCAAAAATGCATTCAGTATATCCTGATGTGAATAGCAGTGCGCATCATTTACCGTTAATTCAGTACGTGTCCTTATACCCCCACCGTACCGATTACGTGTAAATAAATTTTGTGTCATACCCTACCGTGCATTAGTTATTCTAACATATAGTTCGGCTATTTATCAAGGTATTTTTATTGCCTACAATTTGTAATCTTATTAATAAATAATGTAACTTTTTAGTATGACGAGTTATGAAAAAGAACAGGCAAACTTATTAGAACTATGAAAAGATTTAGAGCAAGAGAATGATTTTGCAGCATCCCCGGAACTAAGATCTAGTTCGGAAAAAGAAGATGATATTATCAGCGAGCTTTCAGCAAATTCGGACACAGAACAAGAAATCACCGAGGATGATTTGCATGACAAGTTCTTTGAAGACAGCGACACAATTGTAGAAAACGATTGCGTTGATCGAGATGGCATCACAAAGTGGTCTTACAAACGTCCGAATTTGACTACAAAAACAAGAGCTGAAAACATTATTAGTTATTTACCAGGAATGAAGCGACCTTTTTTAGCTACGAATTTAAAACACTGTTGGAACGCTGGAGTTGTTTTGTTACAGATATAATGCTTGCGCCGACATTGTTAAATTTACAAACTGCAAACTTATAAAAAAATCTAAAAGATACAGTCGAGCCTACACACAATATTTGACAAAAGAAACAACTTTGGAAAAACTTTGCGCTTTCTTAGAACTTTTGTATGCAGCTGGCATTACAAAATCTAGAAGGCAAAATGTAGACGATTTATGGTCTACAGATGGCTTTGGTGTTGATATTTTTAGAGCAACAATGTGTCAAAAAAGATTCAGTTTACTGTTACAATGTCTTCGCTTCGAAAATGGTAAAACGAGAGCAGAGAGACGGCAGCTGGACAAGCTTGCGCTCAAATGAAGAATAGTTGACATGTTTGTCCAGAATTGTTTAGCTACCTACACATCCGGTGAATACCTTACAATTGAGGAGAAACTGGAAGCATTTAGGGGCCGTTGCAGTTTTCGCCAATTTATACCAAATAAACCTGCTAAATATGGAATTAAGATATTTGTCTTGGTGGATGCAAGAATTTTTTATGTTTTTAATCAAGAAGTTTATATCGGTAAATAACCAGCTGGCTCCTTTGATGTATGTAATAAACTGAAAGATATTGTTCTTCGTATTCGTAAACCTATTCAAAAATCTAACCGCAATATTACATTTGACAACTGATTTTCCAGTTTCTCACTTGTAACAAAATTACTACAATAATACAAACTAACGTCAGTCTGTACTTTGCGCAAAAATAAAAGAGAAATCCTTGTGCAATTTTTACAAATAAAATATCTTACAATTTTTACAAACAAAAGACTACAAAAAACATTTTTGTTTGCATTCCAAAAAGATGTAACGCTAGTTTCTTATGTGCCTAAGAAAGGCTAAAATGTGCTGTTGTTCTGAATTTTACATCACTCTGATACCAACCACGAAAAAACACGATCTGATCGAAAACTCGAAGTTATAACTTTTTTTAACTTAACGACGGGAGGCGTTGATGTAGTTATCTAGTAATTATAACGTGTCATTTAATAATTCGCAGATGGCCTTTGACTATATTTTTTTCGTTCTAAACATATCATCAATAATCGCATTTATCATATTTAATTCAAATAGCGAAGTTCCGATAAAACGTCGCTAGTTTATAAAATAGCTAGTTCTGGATTTAGTATTACCATCTATGAAAAATCGTCAAACACATCCCAGACTATCAACTAGTCTAAAGCGAAAAATTGGTGATATAACAATAATGCCTTCAGGCTCAGCAAATACTGATAGTAGTGAATTACCTGGTAAAAAGCAAAGCAAATCTGGAAGATGTGCATGTAAATGGAAAAAAGGCAGAAAATCTTATTATAATTGTGTTAATTGTAGAAAATTAATTTGTTTGCAGCACGCTTTATTAACTCGTTATTTCTGTTATATACAAAATTATGATTTTTTTTCGTTTGTTCTACCTGATTTTAGTTTTAGATAACATTCTTAGACTATTATATCTTGTTATAATGAAGTTTTAAAACTACTTTAATAGTATAATAATATTAATAAATAATAATAATAATAATCTACACAGGTATTTCTATTTTGTTCATACCCCACCGTACCCTCTATGTAATTAAAACCCACCGTACCGACTCTGGGTTAACAGACGCTGTTCGGGAATTGCAAATAATTGTTAACTGCCGACAGTTGTCATACCTCTGGCATATTTTCAGAGATGCTAGAGGCAAGATAGAGAATCGTACAGATGCTGGAGAAAAAACAGACCTCTTGGTTGAATAATATCGGTAAATGGATCGGATTGTGACCGGCAGAATAACCAAGAGAGAGCAGAAGTTGTCAGATGGGGATCTCTAGACCAGATAAAGAAAACCTCATATTTGTGATATTGTTTTTTTAAATAATGCGAGTCCTAAAACCGGATGAACTGTGCCATAATCATAAAATTTTGAATCCAGTAGGATTATTTTTTTCTCGTTAATATTTATGAGCAACGCCTTAACGCGAAAATATTATTAGTATTTAACAGAATAATACGGTACTGAATGCCGAAAAATTGAACCGAGCATTTATTGGAAATTATTCGGCAATGAATAATTTTGACGGAAACTGGAACGTCGGCTTTCTTCGAGGCAGTGCCTTTATTTTCATAAATTAATATTCATACACAGGTATTTCGTATTCATCTCAAATTAAAATGTGTCTTTGAGAAGTCGAATAATGCCCGAAAACTTACCGCTTCAAGAACATCATTAGAATTTCACGTGCCAAGTGACTACGAAAAGCGGAGAAACTGCAGTTGCTGGCACTGCAGATATATATGAATTAAGGTCGAAACTAAAGATATCTGACTATAATTACAATTTAATTTATTTCAGATGTCGGAAAAGTAAAATGAATATATAAAGGAAATTCTATGGCAAAGCTTTATTGATTATATGTTAATTAATTAAGTTAAATGTTCCGTTCTCGGTATTATTAGAATTACTAGGTTCTCGGGTAGATCCGCGTTTTAGATTTGTAAAATCTCGACGGCTTCGGCTTCCATTTTGAAGCTATTATCAAGAGAATCTAGTTGATTTACTCCGAGGCCTCAATCTGCCTACTCCCCAGAGTTCACGTGAACGTAGTGCAACCCCGGCATTTTTAGGAAAGGCTGTGGGTGGGGCACTCGGTTGAGGTGTGGGGGTGAGACGGGACGTGGACATTTGATTGAAAGGGTTTCGGTTGGGCAATTTGGAAATAAGAGGTTTCCATCTATTTGGAACTCTAAGACCGTCATCCCGCTTGTTAAGCAGTCTGAGCATTTTTAGATCTGAATTGCGGTTCTACCCGAGAACCTAGTGCTTTTGGCCTTTATAAACGTTCGCGATCAAGCGGTATCCACTCCAGAATTGCCTTAGTCCATCCGCGCCGTTTTATGGCCTGTCATCAGTAAAGACACTTTCTCTCCCGTCTTGTAATGGCAAGCATTCATCTTTCCATACCTCTATATGTTACCCGTAGTTTTTAATTTGATTGCGATGTGAGTGTTCAGGTTTTATGTGTCATTGTTGTTAATGTCATAATAAATATCATATATATACATATATATATATATATATATATATATATATATATATATATATATATATATATATATATATATATATTTAAAAGATGGTATGCGGCTGTCACAGTTAGTTAATCTAAAGTAAGTTGCTGAAAATGAAAAATGTAGATAGAATATTTTACCATTAGACCTGCAGTCTAAAGTGAACCACGGTCATCACATCACATCAGGCTATCAACCTTTGGTTTCGGCTTTACTTAGCCTCTGGTATGACTATGTAGCGACTGCTTGGCCGGATTTTATACACTTGCCTGAAGAGTAAACACAAATATCCATATCGAAAGCAGGAGTTATACCCTTAGCAACCATTGCACACATCAGCTGCGATGACAAGGAGTAAATCGTATTTGTATGAACTTTTGACATTGAATTTTCACACACTTTATCTTCATTAACTCTTTTGCCGAACCTTTAAAATCTCTAATCGATATCAGAGAAAAGTCTTAATTTTTAGCTTGAGCTATAACCGGTAGAATAATTAAATATCTAAACCTTGAAGATACTAATTGACAAATTATAAAAAAGTATCAGAAAATCAAAAGGACCAAAACATACGCCATCATATGTTGAAAAATCTGTGACGAAAGTTCTGTTGGAACTGGAGCAGGAAGTTCTTCTAAGCTCAGCCTATTTTTTAGAGTTGGCGCGATCGAATTATCACTTTTCCAATCCATTCAATGCGCTCTTGTTGACATATATCTTTCTAATATCCAAGAAGTTGCAAATATCGGGTTACTGGATAGTTAGTTGGTTTCACCTGTATTAATACCTCAAAGTATATGACTTTCTTGGAATTCGGCAATATGCAAAGCAAAATTTTCTTCGGAATAAGGCCGTCTTTCACCGTATTTAAAACCGCTGTCCCTAATTTTTTTATTGTACGTTGTTGTACACAATTAATTTTCCATCACTAATTACCATCCGCTGCAGAAATGCAGCCTTAGAATTGTTTAAGCAAAGGATTGTACGAAGAGATTCTGTCAAGCAGATTTCCGTCACTAAGTTTGTGAGGGACCAACACATCGTATCGATAAACGTACCCATTTTTTTCAGGTGGTCAAAAAAGATCGATTTAACAATATTTAAGCTATTTGCTAACGAACCATAATGCGTGGACCTTCAGCTATTATGGCTTTTATTTCTTCAACATCAGTGATTGAAGGATGGTCAACACTTTTGCACCATGCTCTTCGCTATTGAACCTTGATCGTAAACACCACACATCTTGTTTTACTGTTTGTATTGCCTTTTTGTCCAATTCGAAATAAAAAAGCTTAATATGGTATAAATACCTTTTAATTGACCGAACTTTTCAATTTCAGTCAACTTAACCAACTCAAAGTCAATCAAAGTGAATCTTAAAGTTCGTTCTAGATGCAATAGGACTTAATAATATGTAAATAAACAGTACTAATGCAATGCAGATTTTTGCTTATCAGCGTACATAGAGCACCCAATGGAAAGTCCACCAACTTTCCGTACAACTCGTTAGGTGGCCGAATAAATTGCAACGAAAGATACTCATCCATTCGTAACATTATACAACCTTACAAGCGAAGGAAAGTATTTGAATTGATATATTAAATTATTTTATCTTCGAAATATATAGATTTTTCAGTCAAAACGGGTAGTAAAAAAGTTTATTTTCTAAGATATTTATAAACAAAATTGGATTCATTATTTTTATATTTTGCGATCAGTCACAAATTCAGTGACAAATGATATCATCAACTGGACAAAACGAGGTAATTCCCACTGGATATCGTAAAAAGCAACAGTTTATTCGACGAATGAAATGGCCATTTCCACACAAGGTTCAATACCGAACATTCGTGCGTCAGATCCTTTTGTCATTTCCAACTTTATTATACGTAAAACCTCTCGCAGAATGTCGCTGGTTGAACATTAAACTCTGCTGAATCGACATCTCGGCCGGTTGATACATAATTCATGGCAGTTGAAATCTGATTCCTGTTACCCCACCGGGGAAGGCTCCGTACGTTTCTTTTTTTGGATTGCGTCCGAATTGAGATGTTTCGTGTTTTGTGTAAGATGTAAACCAGCTGGAAAAGTGAAAAATCTGTCTGAATTTAAAATGAAGAAAAGAGAGGTCGTTTTTCATCCCAAACTAATCCTTCAATATTTTTTATTCGGTTTATTTTATAAGTTGCTTTCAATACATTATCATAAATATTCGTCAACAAGGTTATGTGATTTAACGCCTTTAGAATATTTTCTTTGGTGTTATTTAAATCTTTGGGCTATGCCGGTAAACCAGCAACTATTACATCTTGAAAGTCAACATAACATGGACAATTGCAGACTTAAGACCCCAAAGGCAGAAAAAGAGCTATGAGTGAGAAAAACGAATATTCAGTTCTTCAAGCTGTACGACTATTTCATGCAGACAGATAGAAAAGAAGTTAAAAAAACGAAAGCATTAAAAAATCTACAGCGAACAGAATAACCAGCAAATATAAATTTCATCAGTTTCATATACAATTGGTTCAATCGTAGGCTTGAATATATCGATCGAAGGCTTGAATTTTGTAACTAGGCAATAGAAAAAAATAGAGAAGAATCTATCTTTTTCAAATATATTTTACTCACAGATAAGGTAACTTTTCACAAAAATGGGTACGTCAACGTTAATGTTCACTATTACAGCAGTGAAAATCCAAAATACATTATCCCTTTAGATCATCAGAATACATTGTCTTAATGTGTAAATAGAGTTATGGTGATAGTTTTCTCAATTTTTTGCAAAATAATTTTGTAGAGTGGATTGAAGAATTCTCTTTAACTGTAGCGAAACGAATGTAGTTACAGTTAGACGGCGGTACTCTAATTTTTATCAGGCAGGTGAGACGTAGTAGGGGGGGGGGGGTCCTGCATCGTGGTTAGCCAGATCTCCGATTTAACAAAACTAGATTTGTTCTTATGGAATTTAGTTAAAAAACAAGTTTATCAGGTGCCAACCACCACAATAGAAGACATGCAAATTAGAACAAGAAATGTATTTATGAATATTAATGAGGTAATGCTCATTACAGTCAATAGCTCTTTTGGACATAGGATTCTTTATAAATGCTTCTACTTAAATTGCCTTACTAAAAACTAAATATTTATGATGTTTTGTTTACTATAATAATAAGTTTTGTTAGTCTATAATAATTGTTTTCTAATCAAATATTAAAACATGTAGTGAGCAAAATTCTTTATGTGTCATGACTTATCATGAATTTATTAATTAGTTTAATATTATTTTATCGTTAAGCCTAAAGTGAATTCCATTAAAAACAAAAATGTAAAAATCTCGGAAATTATGACAGGTAGATATAGGACATGTTCAACGAGCATGTTGTCTTAGGAATATTGTAAAACGAAAAAATATTAGACCATTCCATGATGTTTTGATTTTTTTTCATTTATCTCAATTATCCTGGACACCCTGTATAATGTAACCAAATTTTGTTTGCATTAAATTTAAGCTATAGTTTCACTAATACTAACACCAAAAATAATAATCCTACATCAAAAATTAAATGATATGTGACACTGCAAAATAGAGTAGGAAACTCCGAAATTTTTTACAAAATGGCGGATATCAGTCAAACCATTGGGTTTAAGTATAGGACATGTTTCACAAAATTTGTTTAGAATCAATAGCAGAATGCAAATATGGATGAACATTTAGAGTATTGAATAAGAAAAACAAAACTATAACCCACCACGATTTTGTGAGACACCCTATATAAATAAAATTAATTTTAAATTATGCAGGCTACTTAGTTGTACAGCTCTTATACTTAAACTTTTTCCCTATTTTCAGCCATTATCTAGATATCAACCGATATCGCAACTTAATTTCCCGGCATATTTTTAAATAATATAATTTAATTATTTTTTAATAATTTGTACTAAAATTGCAGTCGAACAAAATCAAAACAACAACGAAACATAAAACTCTGATAATGTTCTTTCATCTATAAAAAATATATAAACACACTGCATTGAAAACTAGCATCCGCAAATAGAGGTAGGCTGTGATTGTCATGGTAGCGAACGATTAAAAATAAGAATTTGGAGTCGAGTGTCAATGTTAAAACGAAAATTTTTTTTACTTGTTCAGAAATATTGTGTTAGTGTTTAGTTGGTTTTAAAATATTATTTTAAGGTAAGATATAATTAAATATGTATATAAGACATAAACGTAGATATTTATACAATTGTTTAAAACATAGTTAATATAACTGACAAAAAAATGGATTTCAAGAGCTAGTATGATCTACTTTTTTTATATATTTTAAATAATTTTTATTACATAAGGGTTTTATACCTACATTTATTATTCAAACCTACATTTACTATTCATGTATTATTTCAGTATACTATTTTAATGAAAAAATATGAGAACTGATAAGAAAGTATAAATTATTTATTGGTACAAATTTGTTCCCTCTTTTAAAGAAATATTTTCCTACCACACCATGTCAATATATTTTTTTTTGTGTATTCGATTCTAACATTTCTTCAAAATCTAGAGCAAATTATATTCTATTGCATCCAAATTGCTATTCAAAATACAGCAAATTAAGCTTTGAAATTATGAGAAATTCGCACCCTGTTATATAAGGCGACTACGAATTTTATTTGTTGGTATATATGTATATTTGTTGGTTGAAATTTTGATGAAAAGATCGTAAACAAGATGACAGGTTTCACTAGGAGCACTAATGCATTTTTTTTTTTGATTGATTAGTTTGAAACAAATCATGTTCCAACAAGTTTTGCTATAATTATCTGTATTTGCGAATTGCAGATCACTGTATTAATCAATTTTTAGCTGCGTTAACAGTTTTATTTTATTAAAATATCATTGATTTTCATTCTGTGTCTACAACGAACTATTCCTAGCATTAACTTTACGGTGACTTCATTCAAAAACCATAGTCAAAAGTAAATTCGTTACGTCTAATAATAATAAAAATATCTTCTGAGACCGATTGAATAGTTCTCATGAAAAATTTTCCTCAGTAATTTTTAATTTTTCTTTTCATGATTAAAGTATATTGTCCATGATTTGGAGACAACTATTTATGAAAGTTTTACAGTTTTTGATATGTTTTCGAAATATTAGATTAATAAAATATACAGGGAGTCCCAATAGTGCGATATCAATTTATATCTTGATAATACCTGGAGATATAGAAAAAGTTGATAGTTGTACAAAAGTTGAAGTATAACAGTTGTACAACTAAATAGGCTGCATAATTTAAAATTAATTTTATTTATACAGGGTGCCTCACAAAATCGTGGTGGGGTATAGTTTTGTCCTATACCTAAACTCAATGGTTTTACCTAGGTCCGCCATTTTGTAAAAAATATCGAAGTTGCAGACTATATTTTGCAGTGTCAAAAATTTATTTGGTTTTTGATGTAGGATTATCATTTTTGGTAGGAATATTGGTGAAACTATGACTTAACTTTTATAGCAAACAAAATTTGTCCACGTTATACAGAGTGTCGAGGATAACTGAGAAAAATGAAAACAAAATCATATCTCAGTTTTTTTTTAATGCAATGTCAAATATTGTTTCATTTTACAATATTTCTAAGACAAAATACTTTTATTCTTCTTTAACATGTCCTATATCTATCGGTCATAATTTCCGAGATTTTACATTTTTGCTTTTAGTATTTCGTTTTTAATGGAATTCATATTAAGCTTTATGATATTATTAAAATAATAAATAAATTCATCAGTCATATTTAGGTCATCACATGTTTTACACACTTATCACACTTATTGTTTTAGTAAACAAAACGTCATAAATATTTAGTTTTTAGTAAGTTTAAGTACAAATATTTATAAAGAGAAAGTCACTAGAATCATTTAATTAGATGTTCAAAATTTAATTAGATGTCTACCATTTTGTCCAATACAAACTCTAAGTCTATGTTCAATAGAACTATTGACTGTAATGAGCATTGCCTCATTAATATTCATATACAGATTTATTATTCTAATTTACATGTCCTCTATTGTGGTGGCTGACATTTGATAAACTTGTTCTTTAACAAAACTCCATTAGAAAAAATCTAGTTTTGTTATATATGTATAAAATTATATATGTATAAAATTAGAGGCACATCAGCAATTAAAGCAAGAGCTATTGAGTAACTGAACCTGCGGCTTAACCTGGGCTTTGAACTACGGCTATCAACTATCTATTAACCCCGGTCAGCTCTCGGTTGGTGTTTAATCTGTAGTTTCTGAACAACCTAGCAACAGGCGAGTGTTCCTCTCAGAAAGCATCCAGATTTTACCCAGCCTCGTTAGCAGCGTGACTGAGGAGGGATTCCTTCTCAGATTTTATATTCTTGCCTGAAAACACGCATATATACCATATATATTTAAACGTAGTTCAAGTACCCACATTGTGAGTGGGAAGTAAAACTCCCCTGACTGACCCTGACAACCCTCGTGATGTTTTTCGTTACACGTTATTGTACGCTATCCACTCTTCATAACCACATGCTATTCACTTTACAAATGGAGCCTCAGAATCTGTTTTTAGCAAAAAATGGCACAAATGAATTTGAATCAGCAGATTTCGCTCACTATCGCTCACATCGCATCGACAGACGTACCCATTGGTTTTTCAGCTGGAAAAAAAGGGTTGATTTATCAATATTTAACTTATATTTAATTACGCCAAACACGTCTATAGCCACCTTTGCAGATGATACCACAGTTATGGCAATAAGCAGGGTACCAAGATATGCATCTGAGAAGCTTCAGGAATGATCGGATAGAAGAATGGATAAAAAATGGCGTCTAAAAATCAATAAGGCAAAACCTCAGCAAGTCACTTTTACCTTAAGGAAGGAATCATGCCCGAGTGTGACACTTAATGGACATCAACTCCCCTAGGCAGGCTGTACAAAATATCTTAGAATGAGACTTGACCGAAGACTAAATTGGAAACAACAAATTTTTATGAAGAGCAAACAACTTGGCTTAAAATTATCCAAACTCTACTGGTTAAGAGGTAGAAAATCCAAATTATCGTTGGTTAATAAGTTAACTATCTACAAAGTGATCCTCAAACCCGTATGGATTTATGGCATACAACTGTGGGGAACCGTGAGTGTATCCAAAATAGAAATACTTCAAAGATTCCAGTCCAAAACCCTCAGAATAATTACTGATGCTCCCTGGTTCGTGACAAATCAAACTTTACACCGTGATCTAAAAATAAAGATTGTGCTAGAAGAAGCCAAGTGCGCGAGTGTAAAGAATCTATCGCGACTTGAAGTACACCCCAACTCCCTTACTGTCAGCCTCTTCGATAATAGCCAAAAGCTGCAGAGATTGAAACGCTGTGATCCTTTAGAGATAAGATATAGAATTTAAGATATAATTAAGATATTCCATTATTCTAGTTATAAAGAACCTAAGTTCCTGTATATGTTAGGCCTTTAATGTAAGCGCCATAACCTCTGATGCTTTGCAATTCTTTGCCTTGCCCTTAATGTTGTAACAGTTGCTTATTACCTTTGGGTAGATTGCAAATATATGGGAGATTCAAAAAATACATATATTTAACTTATTTGCTATCTCAGACAGTGGTGCGTGGATCTTCGGCTATTACGGCCTTTATTTCGTCGGCATCAGTGCTTGAAGGACGGCCAGGGCGATGTCAGTCTTTCAGGTCAAAATATCAGCCCTTGGACAGATCAAATCACTTTTGCACCATGGTCTCTCCAACAGAACCCTCTCCGTAAACACTAGATACCTTGTTTTTTTTTGTTTGGACAGTGTTCTTGCATTTTTTTTTAAATAAATAATCATATTGTGGCGTAAATGCAAGTTATCGACCGACATTTTCAGTTTGAATCAACTTGACTTAACTAAAGGCAAATCAAAACCAATTTAAATATAAAACATTATTGATTTCATAGGGATTAATAATATGTAAATATACATTATTAATCCAGCACAAATTTTTATTTACAAGCATTAAAAGAACTAATGGAAAATCCCTACGAACTTTCTAGTCAACCCAATATATTTGAATACAGTCAAAGCTCCTTATTCCCGGAGGATACGTTCCGTAAATTTGCCGCGAATACAGAAACCATGAATACGGAATAGTAGTCTGTATGGGATTATAGCGGATATGTTCCAAGGTTACAAAATAAAAAGAATATAATAAAAGCAATCTAATGAAAGAATTTTTGACAATATTAATAATTATTGTCAGGCTTAAGCAATTGTTGAAAGAATTTAGTAATTTCTATATATTCGGCTCTGGCATTAACAATCTGTCTTTTAAAAACAAGACTTCTTTCCAAACACGGATCAATTTCTAGGAAGAAATCACAAAGGTCATTTGCTATTCGTAAACCTTCACTCAGGTTTTTTTTATTTTTTATGGTTTCGTGCCACCTTTTCAGTACTTAGTGAGGCTTCTTCTTCAATGGAATGGGGAATAAGAATTTCCTCCAAGTCGGTCTTAGTCAAATCTTCATCTTGGGCCTTATCAATTCTTGGATGTGACTTGATTCTATCTGTTCGAAACCATCTCGTCCTATACCATTCGCAAATTGGGTAATATTTTCCGTTAATGTTTGAAAATGTACGAATTCTTCATTATTACCGACAGTTATATTAGGCCACAGTTTTTTCTATTATGATTTCAGTGAGTATGGCTTTAGCTCATATAATGATTCTTTTATATTAACAATGTACTATGCTATATCAAATTTTTTTCAGTATTGAAAAACATTCATATCAGCCTCAAATTCGATAGTATCAAGTATGATTTCAAAGGTTTATCTAATGTAGTACATCTTAAAGCCCTGGATAATTCGTTGGTCCATAGGTTGGAGTAATATGGTCTTATTAGAAGGCAAAAATATAACCTTTATATTTGAATGCATAGCTTCAAGCTCACGAGGGAAGCATTGTCCAAAACTAGAACTGCCAAAACACAGGTAGATTGATTTGATTTTTTAAACACGAAGATTTAACGATCTTTCAAGCATAAATGGCTTAATTAAACAATCTCCTGATTCATTAGAACATAGTAGTAGTGTAACTCTTTCTTTTGCTGCCTTAAAACCAGAAGCGGACTTTTCACTTTTGTTTATAAAACTATTGTTTTACATTCTTTTTCAAAACAGGGCCATTTCTGCATTCCTTTCTGCATTCTGCATTAATAACTTGGATCCACCGTCAGCAATTAACTTGTCTGTATCTTCAATAATTTTAATGTTATTCAGTGATTTTCGCTTATGGGACCACCAGGTTTTCTAAAATGTGCGTAATGATGCACTCTCTTCTGGTTACAGTCTTTAATCCGTAGTATTAATGCAGCTTCCATGTTGTCAATTGCTACAATTCCTTATTTTGTTCTGATTCTTAATGGATCGTACAGTTAATTCATTTGACATTAAAAAAACTTGATATGGATGCAAACGACTGGCCAAGGCGTAAACGGTCAACCATTTATCTATATTTATTATTACCTTAAGCGGCAACAAGACTGTTTTCGGTGTAAGAACTAATTTAGCTTTGGTTTTACTCAATATTATAAACCGCGAATAGAGCAGAAGAGACACGTGTTCTTCATTTGAAATTATTTCGATGAATGACAAGTTGAAGCTATAAAATAAATGATTCGGCACCAATCGTGCGAAGGTGGTTTTTATCAAAAGCCATAGCGTCATGCGTAACCCGGCGGCACGTACGGCAGCGGCGACTTATTTGTGAAAGAACTTTCGGCCAAGTGGCAATACGACTTGCTTGTTTATAAATACTTTCATACGTTGTTTGTATTCAAAGGTAAAAGCTGGTAAATAAATACATATTATTTTAAAAATACAATATGTATCATTACATATGTTTTGGATCCGCGTATAAAGAAATTTTCTGCCGCGAATGTAAGAAGTCGTTACAAGTGTTTAATCTTCGAATACTGAAAACGCGAATAACGGAAACGTGATTATGGATATTTGACTGTAAAGTACATTCATTGCATCAAATAAGGCATTGCATATGATTTAGCCATCATTCTGCAAGATCGGACTGAACTTTTCTGCAATTTGCATTTGAGTTGTTGTAACATAAACAACTTGCAGTATTCATTATCTTTATTAACTCAATTTTTAGTAATAGTCATTCAACATCCTATTATTATAATAACTGTAACAAGATACTGTTATTACAATAACAATAGATACATAAAAACTGGAAACTAGAAAATATTTCTTTGAAATAAAATTAATTCAAATAATAATTCAAAAACTAACTTTACTCGAAATCACGTAAACTAAAACAAATTAAAATACCACAATTTCGTTATTCCGATTTACATTTCTAATTGAAGAATTAAATAGGTTACCTTAATTTTCATTCTTCAAATGGCATGGTGGTCAATAACCCAATTCCTTAGAATAATAACAAAACCCATTTTCAACCAGACTAAACCGTAAACCTTTGGTGGTTTTAGGTCCCAAAAACCCAGCAAATTCCTTTCGAAAGACCCCGAAATTTGGCTCTCTTTAACTTCGAATACGAACCGAAAGTTTTAAAACCAATTAAAATATTAATTTGCTTGTTTTGTTTAAACGAGATAATCCCTTCTATTTTGATGAGTTTTCGAGTACGAAGCAATCAACTTGCAAAATATAGTTTGACGAATTTGAATCTAAATTGATTTCGTTATGTATGTGAATAATAATTTTATATAATTGTGGAAAAAAATGCTTTGTAAGAAAATAATTTCTAGAAATATAAAAACATATCAGGCTTTATAAAGACAATATAATTTACTTAAAAATTATGTATAATAACTAATCTTCTTTATATAAAGGAGAACACAAAAAATATATTTTGTTGCATTGTTATTACATAATCATAAAACAACCAAGAAATTTCATATACATTTAATACGACAAATTGTATAAGATTTTTCACTACAGTTATTAGAAGTCGTAATTGCGTGACTTCGATTATCTATGTCTTCTTGTGGACCTCCTCTTCTCTATTTAAATCTTTCATTTGCAGCCAGATTATTTACTTATTCTAACTACGAAGTTGCTTATGCAGATGTTTCCTAACCTCCTGAAGGCGTTGAAGTTACAGTTCAGTCCTCTCAGTTTTCCTCTCTCTCTTTCTTCTCCCCAAGTCTGTAGGCTGAGTTCTTTGCTATTCATGAAGCTCTGAAATTATTATCTATTTCTCATTTTTCTAATTGGCTGATTTGTAATGACTGCATCAACTCCTTACAAATTACAAAACTTACTCTCTTTCCTCCAGAATTTATGACTGTATTCCCACTTCTATAAAGTTGTATTTGTCTGGGTCCTTAATCATAACGATATTGAAGGAAATTAAATTCTGAATCAACTAGCAAGGGAGGTACGTCACCAGGGGTACGTGGATCTCTATTTCATAATCAACGGATGTATATAACCCAAATGGAATGGAACGTTTTAAAGAAAACAAAAAATGTATACAATAAAATAGTATTTCTTTTCTTCAGGTTTAAATTCAGTATGTAGATTGAAACAAATTAAGCTAAATAGACTGATAGTTAGTTACTGTTTCTTCTCACATTCCCATCTAATGAAAACTGAAGCTCCGCCTTTATGTTTGTTGTGTGGATCCCCCTGACTGTGTTGATATATTGACAGGGTGAATATACTCTCTGTTTCCTCTTCTCTCTTACTCTTACGTCCGAAATACGGTGTGAACGCCATAATACGGTAGTCTCTTTAAAACAGATATTGTTAACAACCTGTTCAGCTTCTTGAGAGACGCTGGTTTTGTGGCTTTTATGAAATAAAAAAAAAATCCTAGGCTATTATAAAATTATAGCAAGTTGTCAGATTTGTCTATAATATATACACATCGGTGAATAAGTCTCCGATCTGACAAATAAAGTTCACTTTGCTTGCAAATTTCGACTTTATTCATCAATATGTTTTCTTTGAAGAGCAATAATCATTTCAACGTTTTCTAACATTTCTACACCTCTTTTATTGGACAATCTTGCTTTGCCTTCAAAATATCCTTCAGTTCTTCACCTTTTTATTGGAGCGTAATTTATTTTCAGCGAGCTTTTTTTGAGGGCTGAGAACAGGAAATAGTCGCTGAGGGGCCTGATCTGGAGAATACGGTGGATGACGATGCAATCCGAAGTGCAATTCATGCAATTTAGCCACCGTTTCCAACGATTTGTGACACGCTGCATTGTCTTGGTGTAACAGCATCTTTTTATTCCTTTGGAGCCTTTTTTGCAATCTCGTTCTTCAAACGCACCCATAACGCTATTGATGGTTTTACCTTTCCCGAGATAATCGATGAACAATATCAATATATGTTAACATAACAATATATGTGAACAGTCAAATATATGTTAGAAAAGATTAGCTTTGCGGATGGGTTCAAGTTTGCATTGATGATTCTTTGGAATTCTATTCTCAGTTCTTGATCTGGAATATAAATTGTGAAAGACGTGTCAGGTCTAATTACTTCTTTCAATATTTTGATTATATCCTCTTGACGTTCCGTCTTGGAGATTTCAATAAAATGGTGATTTTTCTTAAAAGGTTTTGAATATGATTGTTTGAATTTTTGACCGTAATTAATGATTAGGCGATTCGTGGCATAGTTAACAGGTAATTCAGATATCGGGAAATATTTTCCTCGGGTGTCATTGTTGGAATGTACAGTAATGTCGGAGGTGACATCTTCGTCTCTTGTATTTTCGGTAGTATTTTCTTTGTCTACGTTTTTGTTAATATCTTTTACTTGGTTTGAAATAATTTCGTTATATTTTTCGCTATGGACAAAGTCTGCAAGATCGAATTCGGCGAGATTGGCAACTGTATCGTCAACATTGGGGACACTTGAATGTGCGTCGTTGGATTCATGACTATTAAGTTCGATACGGGAGAGAGCATCGGCAACGACATTTTCTTTACCCTTTTTGTATTTAATTTCAAAATTGAATTCTTCCAATTTGAGTCTCTATCTAATTAAACGGGAGTTGGGTTCTTTTATCTTGGAGAGCCAAACTAAAGGATTATGGTCTGTTTCAATGATGAACCTTTGTCCATATAAATACGGGCGAACGTGTTTAGTGGATTCAATTATAGATAAAAGTTCTCTCTCAATATTAGAGTAATTTCTCTCAGCTGTATTGAGGGTTCTGAAATAGAACGCAATGGGATGTTCGTTTTGAGAAAGGACGCTTCCTATTGCTATGTTTGAAGCATCTGTGGTTAATTTGAATGGTTTACTATAGTCGGGGTACTGTAGAATAGGACAGTTCGAGATTAGCTCTTTGCATTTTTGGAAGGCGTTTTTGTATTCAGAATTTTCAGTATCGACAGAACTACCTTTTCGGAGGCATTTGGTTAATGGAAAGGTGATTCGTGAAAAATTCTTTATAAATCTTCTGTAATAGCCTACCAATCCCAAGAACGCTTTTATTTCTTTTTGGCTTTTTGGGATGGGATAACGGTGGATGGCTTCAACCTTTGTTGGATTTGGTTTTATCCCTTCTGAAGTGATAACATGCCCTAAGAAGGCAACTTTTTTGCAAAGGAATTCGGATTTGTCGGACTGTACTTTCAAGTTTACTTCTTTCAAATTTTTAGTATAATTCGAATATGATCGATGTGTTCTGAAAGAGATTTAGAAAAGATAACAACATCATCCATATAAACGAAGCAGAATTTGTAGATGTATTCTCTTAATATTTCGTCTATCATTCGTTGAAACGTGACGGGGGCGTTTTTGAAGCCGAATGGCATTCTGAGGTACTCAAAATGACCATTATTTACAGTAAATGCCGTTTTTTCAATGGATTCTGGGCTCATTTCAATCTGGTGGAAACCTTGAGCTAAATCAAGAGTGGTGAAATAAGTGCACCTTCCCAGATTATCGAGAATGTCGTCTATACGTGGGAATGGCCATTTCTCTTCAACTGTCACATCGTTAAGTTGGCGGTAATCGATCACTATCTAAACTTCTTTTTACCAGAAGCATCTGCCTTTTTTGGAACGATCCATACTGGGGCGGAATAAGGTGATATCGAAGGTCGAATTATTTTATTGTCTAATAGTTTCTGAATTTGAGCTTGTATTTCCTGATTCATGGAAGGTGGATATCTATAAGATTTTATATAGACATGACGATCATTTGTTGTACGGATAACGTGTTTCGTCTGGCTGGTAAAAGAGAGGTCGCATCCTTCATGATACATAATATCTTTGAAATCGTGAAGAAGAGGTATGATTTTTGATTTCTCTACAGGTGTTAAGTGATGTAACCTTAGTTGTTTTGTCGGGTCTAATTTTTGTCTGTTATATTCGCGAGGAGGGTCAATTAAATCGAATTGATCTTGGGGAATAACTTTTAGTCTTTGATGAAAATTAATACTAACTTCAGGAGTAGGATTCGGAATTTTACAATTTCCATTCTTAACATTGATTAAACTATCAGGTATAATATGATCTCCAATTGTAAGAGAAGGTAAGATAGTAACGCCGTTTTCGTGATTTACCGGAATAACGAGATAATTGTTATGAAAATTGTGGATTGGTCGAACTAAAGGCTTGTTATAAGCGAGAGAAAATAGAATTTTTATATTTTGAAGTGTTATAATTTTTTTTTCGTAGTCTATTAGTGCGTGTAAGTTTCTCAGATCCTTTGTTCCTATCAGTGCATCAAAATCGTTATACCAATTTAACACTCTCATTCTAATATCGTAATTAAGTCCTAATTCTTTTAGTAAACGTATTATTAAATGTGTATCTTCTTTATATCTAGTTTTACAAGCTGTAACTTCAAAGGGTTCGAAAAAGAGGTTTTCTGGAAATAAATTAGCTATTTTCGGTGTTATTATGGAATAGTAGCACCGGAATCCGGTTACCGTTAATCGGTTATTATGGAATAGTAGCACCGGATATTTGCATTTGGGGAAGATAGAAATATGGTAACTCGATCCTTTGGGCTATGTTGTTTAGGTTGATGGCAGATAAGGGCCCATCTTGCGAAAATTTTCAGATATATTATCTGGATTATCTTCAGCGTTTCGTTCTCCAGTAGGGGATGGTTGACATAATTCGGTGTGAGACATTTCTGAAGGGAAATCTTGTTGCTGGAAATGATATTGTGAATAGTCATATCCTTGAGGGGGTTCAGAAGGTTCCTCTATGAAATATTCTTCGCTATAAGGTTCAGTATACGTCTCCACATTTGTTAATTCTTGAGAGACAAATTTTCTTGAACTTGGTTGGGTTGGTTGAAAAGCGTTGGGATACCTATGAGGTGGTCGATTCTGGAATATTCTCGAAGGACCTCCAGTGGAAATGGACATAGGTGTAGGGGCATCTAGTTTAATGGGTTTATTATTTTGTGGTGCAAAACTATTCCTGGGTTTGCCAAATACTTGAGCGTTTGTCGGATAATGCCTCTGAACTGGTCGAGGTTGAATGTGAATTGGTTGGCTAGGAAATCTCGATTGTTGCGTTTGCGGAAAATTAATTGAATGTTGAAAGGAGTTGGGATTCTATCATATTAAATTTACAACGTGCGTATACGTGTTATCAAGTGTATCAGGATTTTGTGGCATAAGCATTGTTTTCAAGGTTTGTGGCGAATTTGCAGTTAAAATTAAAACGGCAGTTTTCTGTATTTGACTAAATAAAATTAATATTGAATTTTGATCTTGAACTTCGCACTGTATTTTTGAAAATATTCTTTGAACAAATGCTTTAAGTCGATCTACGAAGTTAAGGATATTTTCATTCTTATTTATTTTGATGTATTGCAATTGCTGCATTAAAATTTGGTAAGTAATTGGATCACCAAGTTTTTCTCTTAAAGCTGTTTTTATTTCGAGCCAATTATGCAGATCTGGTCTTGAGAGAAGAAATTCTCTAGCATTATCTACTAATTTTGATTTTATCGCGGCCAAAATGAGTTTATTTAGATTTTCATTATAGTTACTAGAATAAAGATAAATTCGTCTATAGAAATTAAGAAACTCTCCAAACGCACCGAAAAAAGTTGGCAAGAGTGACGTGTGGAATCTGATATTTTCCATATTTGGTTGACTAGTATAATTAATATTAGAATCTAAACTTAAATTACTTAAAAGGTAATCTTCTTGATTTATTGAGTTTGAACTTGTTTCTGTATTTACTTGACTTTCACTTAATCCTAATTTTGCCCTATTATTCAATAAAATCTTTGTTAAACGTTTAGAAGTTTCAGACATTCACATAGGAATATGTAAAATGGCAATTCAGTTTTAACTTACAATATAATCAAGAATGGATCCATAAAGCTTATTCTGTTTAGTTCCACAACCAAAGGGTTCCCTATAAAGGCGTGGCTGAATGGCGGTCTGAATTGTTGGTTTTCTGGGGTAGGCAGGAACTGGACCACAGCTTCTCTGACAACACGGTAGACGATAGCTTGATCTCGAATTCTCACCTTCCTTTGATAGTACCTTAAGACTTGAAAATCACTTCTGCACAACGGTAAACCAATAAAGGGCAGAATGACACTATTCTGTTCGCAGCGCCAGTTAAATGTGAAGACCGACAACTTTGCTTTTAAAAAACTTTATTTTACAATAAGGGCACTTAACTAATGAAACAATATTATGAACAGCAATACAGCTTTGACACTATAATATTGAGTAACATTAATATTACAATTCTTTACTTATATACTATAACAATGCCTTAGTCAGCGCTAGGCAAGCGATAACCGTCGGTTTGGGGTTATTACTCGCTGTAAGCAAACGCACTACCCATTTCGATAGTAATTTACGCATTACCAAATGCTCCTGGAAAATGGTGTCTTCCTTTCGATATTTTCATGACATCAGCTAACTCCTGCAGCATTAGTTTATTACTATATATATTATATATATTATATAGTTTTACGAAATAATTTTGTGATTTTTTCTAATGTTGCCTAATGTAACCACGTCATTTGAATGTCCAGAGCGTTCAACCTCATCAGTACTTATATGGCCACGTTTGAATTCAACATACTAATAAATTTTGATTGATTTTCCTACGGCAGAGTCCGGATAATGTTTCTCAAGCCATTATTTTGCTTCAACGATATTTTTCTTCATTAAAAAGCGACGTATGACTATATATGTCATACGGGTATGTCAGACCGGGAACTTTTTAACTGATGTATTTCATTTTGTTTATACAATCTAAATTTTACTTCTACTTCTTTCTGCATTCATCTCTATCAATGGTCTGTATGCAGTGGTATCTCTTTACAATGGTCTTGTCAATATAGAGTAAATCACAATGTAACGGCTTGTGGGTTGACGTGACGATAATCAAATCAATCAATCTTGTGTAAGGGATCTCATGTGCATTGTACAAATACTTCAAGTTTGTTTGAAGTTGCTGGTGACCGGTGAAATCACCCAAGAGTTTGAATAATTGCATACATTCTAACAATGCATGTCGAATGCTTTTATCGTAAACTTTTCTAAATAGTTCGGCATTATCAAACTGAAATATAAGATTAGGGCGAGTTCGTAAATACAACCATATTTCATGATATTTCAGTTTCATAACAGGCTTCATTTAAATTTTATCTGTTGAGGGGGGATTTGCTGCCATTCTAAGCACACTATTATATTCTGTTCACAGCAATACCACGTTTGATTCAAATTGGCTGAATTTCAATTGGGCTGAAGCGAAATAATCTAAACGCGTTAAATCACATGATCTTGATGACCAATTAACAGATCCATTCCTCGAAATAATTTTCTCACCGAATTGCTCATTCAATAAATCAATCGATTGTTGCGTTGTCTGTATGATATGTGGAGCCGTCCTGTTGGAACCACATGCCCTCCAGGTCAGTATCATTCAAATTCAAAATTAAATAATTACTGGATACAATAGTAATTGTTGGATAATTTGTGGATTATTTCTATTCCATATGCGGCAATTTTATTTATCAACGTAACTTTTTAGCCAAAAAGGAGCTTTGTCGTTGAACAACGTTTGACAGTGATCACTGTCAGAAGTTCGGACACTAATATATATGGTACAATATATTGTACCAATCTTGGTACAAAACTGCTTTAGCTTAAATTTTTGATGACTTACTACAAAATTATTATGCATCATTTTAGTAAAGTACTACATTTCTGCTAGACAAACAATCTAAAATAATACTATATATTAGAGACCGCCAAGTCTTTGAAACTGCGATACCAACAATGAGGAAATGATATTTTATATTATCGTTAAGATCGATCTTATCCTAGCTGGGTTCCATTTGAGAAGGGTCTATTTTGATCACCCGTCACTCTGTAAGTTTCCCAACAATTTAACAAACAAAATTTAAGCAAAATCCAATCGCTAAATTGCCTTTGATGCTAATGACCTTCTCAGATTAATCTGTCGTTCTATTTAATTGTATAATAATGAACTATTATTAATTCTATTTAAAATTTTTTGTTATATTGATAGATATTTTTAAAAAGTATGTCGAAATTTTACATAATAGATGTTTCTATTGTTAGATGTTACAAAAATAGATGTTTCTTTACATTTTTGTTTTGATTCTCTCTCTGTCGCTACTATAACAAGCAATTATATTATTTGGAGGGTTGTCTAATAAACGTGTCATAACTATAAAAGGAGGCGCAATGATAACAACAAATAAAAAACCGGCAATTCAAAATAATGGCAAATAATGGCATGTTTTTTGAAAATAATGTCGTTCAAATGTCTCCCTCGGTTTGGTTAGGTGAAAATGCATTCTGGAGATCCCATTCAATTACTCTTTCACACACATAGTGTGATATTTTTTTAATGGTGATCTGAATGCTTCGTTCAAGGTCAAGAATTATTCAGAATATATTTCTGTAAACGAGAGATTTAACATAACTTCAGAAAATATAATACAAGGGCGTGAGATTCCACGATCCCAAGACATTACTATTTTGTAAAATATCACGTACAGGAAACTTTTTTGCGATAAATGGATTATCTGACGAGATATGTGACAAGCCACGCCGTTTTATTGAAAGAAAACATTGGTTGGATATTGACATTTGGTTAAATATTCACATTTATCACTTCAGACCAAAGATATTCTGTTAGCATATACAGTGCTTCCCAATAGGGATGATATGATTTTGACATCTAATAGTGGCCATATTTGATATCCAATTTTTGACTGTCAATTGTTTTCAGAAAGGTTTGCCATTTCACTACGGACAAGTTTTCGTTGCACAACGTTTTGAAATTGTCCAAACATTTTATCAAAATTCGAGAAGTTTTGTTGCTACTCAAAGAGCATTTCTTTCAAAACACGGTCGTTCATTCTGCCCCTTCTTATCAAGCCATCCGCCGTAGAATTAATAAGTTTGAACGTGAGTTTTATGTTCATGCCCAAAAGCCACCGTTACGACTTCGTAGTGTTCACTGTTCGTAAAAGTGTGTGCCGAGAACGATAATGTGCCTGTTCTGCGCCGTTCTAAACAGTTGGGCTTATCTAGGATGACCACCAGGCATATTTTGCGTTTGGATCTCGGTTTACACCTATACAAGATTGTATTGGCACAAGAACTTAAGCCAACTGAATATCGATTATGTCGGAAGTTCGCAGTTGGGAGTTTGGCGTTGGAAGCAATGCAAGACGATTCGAATTTTTATCGCAAAATCATCTTCTCCAATGAGGCTCATTTTTGGTTAAACAATGAGCAAAATTGTCATTATTGGTTTAAGTCAAACACACAATTGATCTATCAGGACCCATTACATCCCGAAAGAATCAGTGTTTGGTTTAGATTATGATACGGAGGCATTATTGGGCCGTATTTTTTCAAGAACGATTAAGGACGGACCATCACTGTGAATGGCGAACGTTATCGTGCCATATTATCCGATTTTGTTTTTCCGAAAATTGATGAAATTGATGCGGATGAACTATATTTTCAACAAGATGGAACTTGCCACACAGCGCACATTACGATGGCCTTATTGAGCAATCAGTTCGGAGAATCGGTAATTTCGCGGACTGGCCCTTGCAAGGCCACAAGATCTTGTGATTTAACATCTTTAGACTATTTTCTTTTTGTGGGGCTATGTTAAATTACAGGTTTACACCAACAAACCCAATACTCTTGATGAACTTGAAGCCAACATTCAGTAACCATAGTTACCATACCACCCGCCATATGCTCCACCGAGTCAACCAGTGCAAGAGGAATGAAGGTGGTCACTTGAACGATATTTTGTTTAAATCATAAATGGCATAAGATATGCTATCTAATAAAAACAAAGAGCACCATTTTCGGCCGAATTTTCTGTGTTTTATTTCAAATTCAAATCCTGTCGCTCTTATTTTGAAACCCTTTACCTATACCGTTCAACCTTCCCATTAATACAATTTCAATGATGGTATAATAATAATAATTTTTAAGCGTTATTAAATCGTGTATCTTCCCATGGTGAATTGATACGTGGTGGTCCAAAGAGTTGTTAACTTTTTGGAATGAAATAAAAAAAAATGATCAATTTTAACAAATGTACAAAAATTCTTGAAAATTCATGTTCTGAAAATTACATTGTGTAAATGTGCTCAATTTCAGTACTGGCACTCCTGAACCCGATCTCTAAAAATTGCCATGATGCGGTTGCAAATGTCTTCATTTCAGTTCAGTTCAGTTATGGCTTCAATCTCTTGCCGAATATTCTTCTATTGATCTTGCGGTATACTTGACTTCTAAGATATTTTCATAAAAAATTACAGGTAGATGGGTCCGGGCTTGGAGAGGGGATGTTCACTAAATCTCCCATTCGAGAAATTAATTTTACCGGAAAAGCGCATGAACGATGGGCAAATAGAGATTGCATGTGTGGCAGATAGCTCCGTCTTGTTGGAACCAAATGTCCTCAGTGTATCCTTCAAATTCTTGAAGAACAAGGGTGAAAAAAGTTTGAAGCATGTCGACATAACGCTGAGAATTCACCGTTATTTCGCGGCCTTGGTGGTCTGAAAAAAAACGGGGCGATTATTCCTGATGCCAACATTGCATCACATATACATTTTTTTTTCTTAGTTAAAGTAGTGTAGAATTATGTTCCTTACTCATACTTAGTTCGTTGTAAATCCAAAGCTGTTAGACCATAAAACATATTTGCTTAACTGCACTGCTGTTCCAGTTATATTTCTTCCTGATATAAAATGTTAGAATGATGATTAAGTTGAGCTGGAAGAGCCTCATAAGTTTTATGGCGATCCTTTTAAATAGACAAGAAATACCTAAAAATTAAATTAAAAGAATCGAATTGCATCGCTCCCCTATATGTTTTATATTCAGGTGAAAAGGTAAAATAGTGACCAAATTGGCCAGGAAAAACATTAAGGGTTTTAAGACGACCTCTAAAAGGTTACTCGTCACGTTAAAGTGGAATATAGACACCTGGAAGAAAATTTTAAAGTTAGTTTTGGCTTAAGGAATTACCAGATGATATGGATGTTTAGTAGCCTGATTATTTCATTTGGCACCTCTGTTTTTATAGTAAGTCGAAGTATTTACATATTCCGAGCTCTGAAATGTATTAACAATTCGACAAAAAATTAAAATTACAACTTTATAATGGGATTTATACTCATATTAATATTACTCGATGCGCGATTCGCTGAGTTAGCATCATGAGGAGATGATTAAAATAAAATATATTTATGAAAAATATTACGTTTATATATATTAAAAAAAAGTAAGGCAGTCGTGGGGGCTGCCGACAGAAGTGAAAACTTGAAACTTTGGAATAAATGTTTTTTTTTTGAATTTTTAAATGAATTATTCTTTAAATGTATAATTTTTTTTTAGGTAGGATCGAGGATCTAAACAAATATAGAAAATGGACATTTAGAAAGACGTATTATATTACAATACTTTTTTGTAAAGTTCTAATGGTGAAATTGAATGATATAAATTTATAAATAATTATTTCACAAAAAATAACAAAACACGTATTTTATTTCTGACAATTTAAACCAATAAACAATAATTTTGAGAAATTAAATTTATGATAAAATTTTATAGAATTTTTAATTTTAAAATCCGCGACAAAGATACTATCGAACAACTAGGAATCTGTTTTATCACGCTCGTAAAATAACTCCCAAGACACTGTGAAATATTTATTCTACGATGTATTGCAGAGATTAAATATTAGAAAAATAAATAATATCAAATTTTTCAAGGCAAATATTGATACCAATATTGAAAATATTCGAAAATAAATGCTTTGTTTTTGTTATTAATTTTTCTACATAAAAATATTAGCATATTAAGTACTCACTCTAAACTACACTAAACTAAAACACAATTTAATTTAAAATACATTTAAAACACATTTAAAACACAATTGGTATCGCCAGTCTGGCGCAACACGTCACTAGCATGTCGGTGACGCGAACCCATAATTTTTGCCCTACCGAAAAGCGCTCAACGCGGCTAAAGAAATTTTCACCTCAAAAAAATAATATTAATGGTTTGTTGTGGGAAGAGTAAAAATTAAAGAGTAAAAAAAAAAAGTTCAAGTATGAACCCTAGTTTCTGCAAAACAACTTTGGTTGAAACATCACGTGACCCGAATGTCTCCAAACTTACAGTTTCTACGTATAGTCCGTTTCAAGATATTTCGCTGCCCTTTGGCAAAATGTTAATTACACCAATAAATCTCAATAAAAATATTCCTAGTTTCTTAAAAGGTGCCAGAGCCGGAGTGGTTTAACTTCTGAAGAATTTTGGAAAAAATGAAATGTATGATTAAATTATTATTAATATTATGTATGACTAAAACATTGTTTATTGGTTTGTGTATTTTGAATTGATTAGTACAACAAAAATAAATAAATAAATAAATACATGTATCTATTAATACAACAAAAATTATAACTTCAATTTAATTATACATTTAATTCGGTTTCGCTCACACTGTCACTTAGATCTACATTAATAATAAATGGTTCTATATTATTAGTAAATGATACATAGGATCTTCTATTTTAATAACATGGTTAATGGAATGTATCGAACCTTCTTTGGGAATACTATCTACAACCTTCCTAAGTAATGTTGCAGCAGTTGCACTTAGAGATGGAGAAATATCTTCTGCTCTAATATTGGATTTTGCCTGATGTCACATATGCTTAATTGGATTAATAATACAATAATACGAGGGAAGGCGTAAAACTGTATGTGTCATATCGGCAGCAATTGTATCACATACATATTAACTTTTAATATTAAATGTCTTTAATATTTCTAGATCACATTTATATATATATATATATATATATATATATATATATATATATATATATATATATATATATATATATATATATATATATATATATATATATATATATATATATATATATATATATATATATATATATATATATATATATATATATATATATATATATATATATATATGTAGTTGACTGACTTTAGACTGCGTCTATTTATAAGCCATCCGACGAGAGGTCAGCGGAAATATGCGTTATTTAATTGTGGAGAGGGACTCACTATTGTTGGCGAGAGAGCATATGTCAGTATCCTGATGAGTCTAACCACCACAGACGAAACATGTGCCCTCCAATATAAGGGATGGGTCGAACCTTCTTTGGGAATACTATCTACAACCTTCCTAAGTAATGTTGCAGCAGTTGCACTTAGAGATGGAGAAATATCTTCTGCTCTAATATTGGATTTTGCCTGATGTCACATATGCTTAATTGGATTAATAATACAATAATACGAGGGAAGGCGTAAAACTGTATGTGTCATATCGGCAGCAATTGTATCACATACATATTAACTTTTAATATTAAATGTCTTTAATATTTCTAGATCACATTTATATATATATATATATATATATATATATATATATATATATATATATATAAATATATATATATATATATATATATATATATATATATATATATATATATATATATATATATATATATATATATATGTAGTTGACTGACTTTAGACTGCGTCTATTTATAAGCCATCCGACGAGAGGTCAGCGGAAATATGCGTTATTTAATTGTGGAGAGGGACTCACTATTGTTGGCGAGAGAGCATATGTCAGTATCCTGATGAGTCTAACCACCACAGACGAAACATGTGCCCTCCAATATAAGGGATGGGTGGGGCTTCCTACCGGTCAAGCAACTAACCATTGCTCATATATATATATATATATATATATATATATATATATATATATATATATATATATATATATATATATATATATATATATATATATATATATAGTTCTTAATTTCGAATTTAGTGTTATTTGCATTAGGAAGAAAGACCTATCCTTTTGCTGGCGTCTCATGCATATCGAACTATATTTCATCAAAGTAGAAAATGGAACGATTTTGTCTTGAAATGGAACTTTTTGTATTTGTCATTTATTAATGGTGCCGATATGCAAAACCCATTTGAGATAATATCCTCCGAAGGCTAGTTCTGCTGCAAAGAATGTTAGTTTCATCTTTCCTTACACATGTTTCGTCGGTTGGTAGACTCATCAAGCTACCGCGATACGCTCTCCCATCAAGAATAGGGAGACCTTATTCTCAGTCATCATAAAATGATGATTAAATACCTGTTTTAAAGCATTAAGTCTAAAGCATTACGTTTACCTACCCAATACATACAGTCGATATTGCAAGTGCCGAATAGCGTTAATATATTTTATGTGAATAGAATTCTTGGTGACATGTGCTGCAACAAAACAGTCCCGCATGTCGCAATGCCGCTGTCACTATTACTTATTGCATCGTTTCTCCAGCAGGTGGTTGCGACCCCCTCGGGGGGTTGCGTTAAGGAATATGGGGCTAGCAATGTATTCAAAAAATAAGACCCATACACGAAACATCCTTTTTTTAAAGTATTTTTAATTAAAAAACATTTGTTAGAAAAATTAATTTTACCAGGTAATAACAATATAATAAAATAAACTTTAATAAAGTAATAGCCAATGTTGTTTGAAGCTGACGGTTGATTTTTGTACTTAAAAGTTTTTCTATACGTGGATCATCATTGCAAACACACATACGCAAATTATTTTCCAGTAATAAAAGACGATTTCTATATTTAATTTTTAAAGCCACCACAGACGAGAAGCTTTTTTCGCAGAAGTAAGAAGTACCGAAGATGATCAATGTTTTCAAAGCTTCCGTTACTAGGCTACCGTATTCACATCGTCGTGCACCCAAAACTTATCTAAATCTCAAGTTAAAAGTTTTAGTTCTGGTTTTGTCGGCTAATATTTTACTAAGTCGATTGTGAATCTTAATAGGTATTTCAGCAGTTGCAACAAAATTTCCATCAAACGGATTCATTTTTTTCCACAAATTATCGTTGCTATCTGGAAAATATTCCAGTAATAGAATTATTAAATCGCGCAAATGTGTTTTCATGCTCTCCAACATGCGATCAATAACAGAATTTTGATGAAGAGAATGAATGCAGAGAGAGAATGCAATACTTTGAGAAGTGAATGCATCCAAATTGTTTTTTTCAAGCCGTATAGTCCATATACCAAGTTTCTTGATAAAGGCATTAACTTTGTCTGTTATTAGAAAATGTGTTTGTTACGGCTTTGTAAACTCATATTCAGGTCATTCAAATCTGAAAAATATATCACTCAAGTAAGCCAACAGTAAAAAATTTAACGAGTCCTTAAATCGCTTAATTTAACCTTTTCATTTATTTCATCGTGGGCATCATTGGCCATTAATACTTTTCTACATTGTGTGATTTGAAAGTGGTATACTTTTCAACTTTTTTGCTTCTTCCGGACTTATCATCACAATTATTTGATTGTAAACATCATTGGCCATTTCATTAATACGTCTCGATATTGTGTCATTTGAAAGTAGTATGATTTTCAACATTTTTGCTTCTTTCGGACTTATCACACTGACCATATCAATGGCAGCGGGTAAATGAACTTTTTCACAATCGTGCGGAGCTTAGACTTCCTGGCCACTCTTAATGCTAATAAATAGGATGCTTGAAGTGCCGCGGTATTATTTCAGCTTGATTTATTGATTTTTCAAGACGAGTGATTTACGCTCGAAAAATTCTAATGGTTTGTTTGGTAAAGACGGCTGTTTTGTTTTCACAATAATTTTGAAGGCTTCGTGCTTTCCGCAAGATGAAAGGTCGAACTGGTAAAAGTGATATAAGAACAAGGGCTTTTACACAAGTCTTGTAGTTCCGTATTTGTGGCTGTGTGCGGTATTTCGTTATAAGTGTAATGGCTCATTCATACATTCATCCGTCATTGACGATTTATCATTTAATATTAAGACAAATAGATGATTAGTTTTTTTTTCACGATTCGTAAGCGTGTGGACACGCTTGTAGGAGTTTGTAAGCTATTTAAAAATAAAAACGGCTCTTCATAAATCACGATATTTAAAAAAGGACGAATAGTCGCCATGTTAATCGGCCGATGTAAAACGTTGATAAAGGTCAAATTAACATATTGTAGTGAGGGGGTCGCAATGTTTTTTTTTAACTTTTTAGCTATTTAGTGGGTCGTGATACTAAGAAGGTTAACAAACGATACCTTATTGCAGTAATAATTTGGAAACTGAACTTTTTTGATTTTTTAAAACTTAATTCATTTTGATTGCTTTTTGTTGAGTTACTTGAACTAATTGATGAACACTTCGTGAAATGACGTCTGATTTATTGTATAAAGTGATAAAAAATTGGGTTCCTCAAATTCGCATTTCTAATAAACCGTTCTTCAAAATAAAGAAAAATTTCTTTTGACCCCTAACGGTTTTTGTTTACATTTCATTTTGTTTGTATCATTTATTTATAACATCATATAGTTGCTCTTGGTATATTAATCATCTTTAAAGTTCCTTCAGTTTAACTAGCTTAATAGGTACGAAATATACATTAATTGGTTTAATTAATATATTAAAACACTTAAATCTTTGAACGAGGCTCATTGAACAATATGAGTACTATTTTCTTTTAAGGACTACTTATTAACAGTGCATTTTCATTTTCTTAATGAAATAAAAATCCAGGTTTGTATTATAAGTTACTAGAGGCATCATTCGATAAAGAGGAGTAAATTCAGTGCTTTATGCTTTAAAATCTATTTTTATGAACCATTTCATTTTTCTTTTATTTTCTGTTTATTTAATAACCAACATAAAAATGAATAAGATGAAATACTTTGTCATTCGGTTTATTTAGGCTAGATATTATTGAATAGTATCTAAAATCTTTTTTAGAAAAACTCATTTATATCTTTCTCAAAATATCAAGCATTTTATTTATTTTATTTTCGTCTACAGGAATTGTACTGTTATTAGAAATACTACTATTGGTAGAAAATGAATAAGATAAAAAACTTTATCATTCGTTTTATCAAAACGGTGCTCATTTTAGAAGAGATACAACGTTACACTTGATCTAAGAAAGGAAATGTCGTGGACTGAGATTGATAACGCGTCTCCTTCAAAACGTCGTAAAACACGTAACCTTAATAGTTTCAGTCCTTGTTGGCGCAAATCCAACATGAAATATGTGTAAGAATATTTTTATCCTAACACTATCAGTCTAAAATTAAACTGTTTTAAATTGCTGCTAGATAGGATTAAAAGTATTAAATGAACTTTAGATGGTATCTTCACTGATTTAGCTTTGTTTAATTCAAATAATTTCCTAATATTTCCTTATTATTTTCTGAACAATTAATATTTTTCTTTTCTAATTGGTTTTAACTACAGTTTATTTTAATTATATGGCGTAATATACGAGGGCTGTATGATAAGGCCTAGGTCATATATGGTGCAGCTAGTATTTAGAAAATAATATTTTTCGTAAATATAACCTTTCACAACAATACTGTCAAACTGTTAAGTCGTTGTGTGGTTTAGTTTGTCAATAGACATTTAAATAGAATAACTTTTGTGATTACAACAATGGAAAAAATTGAATATCGAGTAGTGATAAAATAATTGTTTTTGAAAAAAAAAAACAAATGATGAAAATAAAACAGTGAAGTTTATGGGGATTCTGCATCTTCGTGATCAACCAAAAAATATTGGACAGTTGAATTCAAACCTACAAATTACACCCTTTATGAGGTATCCTAAGACATGTGGCTTAGAATAGTTCAAAGGTATAATTAAATGGTACCTTGAATAGAACTCTATTCGCTTTAGTTATAAGTCTAGATTTTGTTCTGGGATACATCATCAATTATATAATTCAGTTCTTATTTCATAGATTCACTGTGAGACTGTGAGAGTGTTATAATAACCACGGTGATATTTATTCTATTTTTTTTAATTAAATTTAAGAAGTTTTTATTGTTTTATTATTATTCCCATTATGTGTTATTCCCATTATGAGTCATTCACACTATGAAATTGGGAATTTTTGGCTATGAACTAGGTAGAAGCAGTGGCGGCTCGTGGGTTTTTAAAGTGCGAGGGCATAGTCATCTACGCCAATAGTGCTGCGGAAGTTTTTTTTTGCTTTTTCCCTCCCCCTTTTTACTTTTCGTGTTATTGAAACCACATGCAGGAGGTGAACCAGGAAAATGAGTTAAAGGAAAGAAACTGAACGGAAATAAAATATGGTGTTTTGATCTGAAAATTTGTTTACTATGAAAAATACCGGAAGGGCGGTGCCCCAACACCCTCCCCTACGAGCCGTCAATGGGTAGAAGTTATACCAATCGCAGAGGTGAGAGTATTTTAATACAAATAATATGTACAAATATAATGAATGCACTTTTTTTACCTTGATTTATTAGAGCAACTTTGAGTGCTTAACATTTTGCTTGGGTGTAGTATATCGTTCACTTTTCCTTCATACATTCGCACTCAGACTATGTTATTCATTTTTGGGAATGGGCACCAAAGTCGCGATAGAAACGCTTTCCTTTTGATGTCACTCGGATCTTGAGACGCCGTACGGAACTAAATCGGGAGAAATTTGATGGACGGTCGGGCACTGCGATGCTCTTCTTATGGTCATTACGTAATGCATGAACTTATTCATCGATGCAACGATTTATTTAAAAAGTAACGTAGATATTAAAAAAAGTCCATTGTATTAACAAACTCACTGTAAAATGAATATATTATATATTTGAATCAGATTATGCTTAATATCATAAGGTAAAGTTTATAAAAAAACTCTATTGGTTACTTACAGTGCTACATTACAGGAGGTATTTATTCCGACGATCCTTCAGATATAATACCGCAAAATGCTTTAGTTCATCACCTGAAACTATTTCGAACTGAAGCTTTATTAGTTTAAAAAGAAGCTTAATTATTTCAGAAACGACTGAAAAAAATTATTTTTGTGTAATATCTATTGTCATTCTCTTTATTATACTAAATCACATTTAAATTGTTGGTGTTAAATAACTCTTATTATTATTATTTGGTATAATTTTGAAAGTATATGTATAGTTTACGTAAGTCTGGTTATTATTTATGTAAGTCTGGTTTAACAATGGATAGTTATATGAGTATTATTGCTAATCTGGTTTGAAAGACATTTTTAAAATTTGGTAAGTATAAGAAAAAGTGGTTAATTATTATTGCGGGTAATTAATTTAACTACCAAAGGATCATCTTTTAGTGAATAATAAAATTAAACAGTTATTAATTTAGTTTTATTTGAGCTAATATCACATGGTTCAACTTTAAGCGAATATCTAGCTTAAATAAAATGATATCCATAGAAAGTGTAGCCTAAAAATCGTGAATTATTTATTAGCTTGATTAAGGAATACAAATAATTCCAATTTTTCTATTGAAACCTTTGGTGTGAAAGTCTAAACTCAAAGAGATGTACCATTAGACACCAAATCACCTGTTTTTAATTTCTGGTCGGGCGTTAAGTGATTTGTGGTAAATCTCTTCGAGTTTAGCATGTAAATGCGCTTAAATGAAATGTTGCTTATACGTTCATGTTATAGATATCGAAAAGCAATTTTAAGTCTTGCTGTGGTTATAAATTTATCATCAAAATGTTTGCGAAACTTCTCTTTTAATACGAAAAGTAATTGAGCAAAATCATTACTAAAGAATTGCCATGTTAAAAATGGCGATGATTTTGTTTTGAATTACAAAGTGAAATTAGATTAATGAATTAAAATTATAACTGTTTATTGTTTATTAAACAACAGTGATAATGATAATAACGTAAGGTTTTCAATAAATGCGGCAATCCAATCTTACTAATCCGATTGGGAAAGATATTTTTAGATATTGTAAAATTCAGCTTTGAATTTAAGCCAATGCTAACTTTTTATATTGGAATACTAAAGAAAGTACATCGTTTCGAAATATTATTTTGATAATTTTTTTTATAATCATCTCTTTATAATCATCTTTATAATCATAAGGAATTAGTCAAACTTTACAATAATGTTGAAAACCTTCTCACGAAACGAACACCACAGAGAAATGTAAATACCGATGTGCCAAGTATTTCAGTTGGGACAAGTATAGACAAAACTCTGGAATAATTTTCTCTTGCTCACTCAATTTCTTCAATTGAAATTGTCATCTCTTGGTATTTTTCCTTTTACTAGTTTCAAAATTTTCTTCGCTTCTCCACTTCTTCTTCACCCCCAGATTCGTTACTAAAGTCAACATCATATCGAATCTTGAAAATGTTGCATTGAACAGGCATTCGATAAGATGTGACAGAGAAGTCTCTTGAACAAGTTCAAAACTGTACCGTACCACTATTACTTAGTTTTGAATTTCTATTTATCAGAGAGACATTTTCTTATCAAACATCAAGAAACTCTCACACCAATACTTCCTATAAATTTCGGAGTTCCACAGGGAAGTGTATTGGGGTCGGTTTTATTCATTCTGTATACTATATACCAACATCGCCAAATACAATGTTGGAGACGTCGGAAGACGACCCAGCTATTCTTTTCTCCCAATATCGACCATCCCAACATAGCATCGCAATATCTTCGCTCGCATCTGGATCTAAGTTCAAAGTTGGTTGGCAAAGCGAAGAATCAGTATCAATGAAAATATATACACTCATGCCGCTTATACCACTCATAGAAAAATTTGTTCGCCTGTATCACTAAATAATTGTAAAACACCACAAGCTGAAGAGATTAAATACCTGGGGATGCACCTGGATAAACGATAAAAAAATTATTAAAGTTAAAATGAAGAAACATTTATTGGCTTCTCGTTCATTTATCCAAACTTTTCCTGGATAACCGTTACCTGGTTACCGTTTACTTAAATCTGTTTGGACTTAAAAAACAGTAAGCCACTCAAATATTGAAATACTTCAAAGATTTCAATCTAAAAGTCAATGTAGCATCTCTAGTGCCCCGTGGTATTATCCCAACAATACACTCCATGGCGACTTGAACTTTGGGTTAGTCATGGAAGAAATAAAGAAGTACAGCACTAGATATCAAGATAAACAGCTATCCAAATTACCTCGCTGTCAATCCAGTGGACAAGTCTTTTGAAAATAGACATTTGAAGAGACCTATTACTATTTTCATCCCAGTTCCACAAATCAGGAAATAAAAATAAAAACCTAATAAATAGCCTAAGTCACCAATTAAAATGTCATTGTTATCCATTCATAAAATATTCTTGACTATTATTATTATATTGATTTGTTATTATCACGCTTAACAGACTGCAATAAAAGTAGAAGAAAAATAAAACTTAGCTCCAGAACTCAGCACAGATTAGGAAACTTATAGTTATGCCATACATTATGTTTTGGATAATTAATCTAATTTTTTAAATAGTTCATGTTTTAACTAAACATCATCTCATGAGGTTACAAAAGGGAGATACTATTTTTGCGTTTGATACCCTAATCAAGTTGCCATTTTGGTCTTTGACAAATACGTATTGAGTAAATCGAAAAAAAATTATAAATCGAAGGATAAAATTATTGAATGTCATGTGTATTTACATGTATATTTATACCAGTTGAAGTACGTTGCGTTATTTAATACGCTCTCGGCTGTTGTTAGACCAATAATTAGTTCGAAATTGGATTTTCGTTTTGTACAAAGTCGCCCATTCGAAAGTCAAAAGGACGTCATAATATTTTATTAATGTGATTAAAATCGTAATTATCGAAGTTAATTAAAACGTTTTGGGTGCGCAAGCTTTATTCAGCGCCGACTGCGATTCAACAATTTCCGTTCAAAATAATCACTTGCACTGTCGAAAGCAATATTAAATGGGACCTCCAGTCGATGAAAATGAACGTAAAAGTTCAATATAATTGATAGTCGATTCCTTAAAAACGTATCCCTTATAATTCCAGATTTTATAACTAATACTATTTATTTTTGAAAATTAGATTTGATATTTTCCGAAATTAGGATGCAGCGATATATTTTGTAGCTTTAATGCGATTAGAGAACTGTAATAAGTGTACACATTTCTTAAAACAAATACGTTGTTACACATTTAATCATCGAAATATCATCATCAACAAATGGTCGACTCGCAAATTTAGTTCTTCGTAAAAAATGCTTTGCATCTCCATTAGAATTTTGTCCTACAGGGAATTCATTAGTCCGCAATTTTGGTATAGTTTAGAACTAAATACATGCATACTAAGACGCTCGGGGTATACACACAGAACTCATTTGGCACTATTGCCAAATTGTGTTTCTTTCCGCATTTTTTATTTTTTGGAACACGAGGTACAAATGTAAATTATATTGAAATATTTGAGACTAATTGTTTATAATTTTCTAAGCCAATTCTACATTGTCTCATTAAAAGTAATTGTATGGGAACCCGCGCAGCACTGGAGACGGTTTGTCCACTCTTCATAGCAGTGCTGGAACTAAGATAGTCGAATCGCCTTCAACAAGTTGGTTATAACCTTTTCAATCTCCTCCAAATCATATTCTTTAAAGTGAATTTGCAAACTTGGAAAAAGATAAAGTTAAAAGGATTCTAGTCTGGTGAATGAAGATACTGCGGAAATGTAGTAGTGTTTTTAATTACCAAAAACTCATTAATTGAAATCGCTTTGGCAAGTTGTATTGTCGTGATATAGCTCCCAGGTTTTCTTGATTTTCGGTTAAACACGAATGATCCTTTTTCGAAGTCTGTCAAAAACGAGTTTGAAAACACATCAGATTTTTGCATGCGACTCCTCCAAAAGGAAAGCCAACAACGTTACCAGTTCGAACGCTACGCTACCAATCTCATTACTTTATTTACACACCTTGTATGTAAAACGAGAATTTTAACAAAGGGTTATAGGCAATTTGGAGATGAAGCAAATATTATTTTATAGCATTCCTCAGATTTAATTTCCCAGTATTAATCTGTCATTGGTTTGTCAGAAATCTATGGCGAATTCGTCAATATTTAGTTGGTATTCGTAGCTAGGCGCCATTATTAGTTTTAATGTGAAAAATTGGTCATAGACAGAAGGTCCCTTTATAAACCCTGCCTTGTAGAATTCAATTTTATCTTATACAAATAGCTTGATGGGATTTATATAGTAAATATACTTGGAAATATTTTATATAGCACTTACAGGAGAGCTAGCCACTTATTAGGAGAACTAGTTTTCTCAAACTGAAGCATTTTCGCTTTCCTGGCTGTAATAATTTTTTAGCATTTTGTTATCTGCTTTACTTTTTTTCTTGTTCAGGTTAAATGCAATAATCAAAAAACATTTTTTCTGCTTCTATCCTTTTATTCCAAAACCTTCGCTATACAATCGGCATTATATTGGCAATATATTATGTATCCATATGCTAAATAATTTAAAAAATATATCCCTTTAAAGTCCTAAAAAGCAGTCACCATAATGATATCGGCTAAAAGAGTGGTCCAATATTTTTGGACAGACAATGAGCCCGTATGTGACCGTTCCATACTGTTTATTTTTATCCAGGTTGAAACTGAATCCAAGGTACATCCATCACAAATCAGCGGTGATTTGCCTGCGTTTTTCGTCAGGTTGTCAACATCTTAAATATTCACCTTGCAAATAATTTTGAAGACTAAATTCGTATGGCAGTGTTCTTATATCTGGTGTATAAGTACAAGATTTTCTTCTATATGTTGTATATATATATATATATATATATATATATATATATATATATATATATATATATATGTATATATATATATATATATATATATATGTATATTTCATCGATTCATCGATCATCTCAGCCTAGGCTAGTCGGGTTTACAATGCCAAGATGAGAAAGCAGTTCAGCTCCTCCCACATAGTACCTTACGTACCAGGTTTTTGGAAAAGGTTTTGCTTACTAAGCCTTCGGCGAATATAACAAAAGGTAACACCTCCAGTTTCTGGAGTTTCCATTGATTTTTCAGATCAAATGCAAGATTTTCGTACTACGGGATCTTTTCCATTTTAGTTTTTGTGATGTTGTGAGAGAGTGTTATCGCAATGTCAATTATGAAAGCTCTCATCTGCTTTTTGTTAATTAGAACAATATCCGGCCTATTATAGTCAACTGTCCGATCTGTTGTAATTGGTCTATCCCAGTAAAGAATGGTATCGGCTGGTATCGGCTGAAGGCGTGCACTTGTAATATGGTGGAGGTATCTTATCAAATAACGAGTGCTTTAAAGCGATTTGTTGGTGTATAATTTTCGCCAGCTGATTACGCCTGGCTAGATAAGCATTAGGAGCAAGGACTGGACAACCTCCAATAAGGTGTTCAATTGTTTTTCCCACACCACCGCATTTCCTGCACTTGTCGAAAAAAATCCATTTGTAGTATATGTCTTTCATATTTTTTTGTCCTTACTACCTTAACTTGAATAGCTGTCGCAAAGCCTTCTGTTTCTGGATATAATAATCCATGGGTAAGCCACTTTAGAGACAAATGTTTTTGTCAATGGAGTCATACTAAAGTGATTTTTTTCGATCGCAGAGCTGGAAACCATAAACCGATTCCTCCCTCGCGACGTTGGAGTTCGGCCCGGAGCCTGGGGATAAATTTCATTATAACCCAGTATTCCGTTGGCATTAAGACAAATATTTTCGAACTATGTGGCAGGTTTGCAACAATATAGCCCGTTGTCCCATTTTGATGACATTTCTATTTAGTCAGCAGTTTGTTAAATTTTTGGAGAATCTGTGGCTCACCAATCCCTCCGCGGAAATTACAAAAGGTTCGATGTTGACTTTTTCGAGTTGCCAGATGTTCTTCAATTTATAAGAAAGATTCTCATATTTAGAAACTTTTTCCACCTCCGTTTTATGTATATTGTGAGACAGTGGTATGGCAATATCAAATAATTGTTCCCCGCTTTTCTTTTTTATTTATTAAGACTATGTCTGGTCTATTGTAGTCGACAGCCCTGTCAGTTATTATCGGTGTATCCCAGTAGAGCAGCACATAGACAGACTCCAGAACAGCTTGAAGACTGCATATATAATACGGCAGAGAAGGTGTTGGTAAAAGACAGTAATTAAGTGCTAGTTTTTGGGGGATTATTTTAGCAAGCTGATTATGCCTTTCTAAATATGCGTTTTCTGCTAAAGTAGGACATCCACCATTATTGTTATTATTATTATTTATTCTCGTTCTGAACTCAGCATCTCAGCCTAAGCTGTTCTATATTACAATGCTAAAATGAGAACGCAGTTTAACTCCTCTCACTTAGCATAAAATTTTACGAACATTGTGGCATGTCTGTAAGAGTACTGCACGTTGTCCTTCTATGGCAATCGATTTTGAGATACCAAGGTTCTTAAAATTTTTTGAAAAGTTCTTACTTATAAGGCCTTCGGCGGATATAACGAAAAGCACTATCTCTACCTTATGCAGTTTCCACTGGTTTTTCAAATCGTACGCAAGGTTTTCATACTTAATGGTTTTCTCCAACTCGGTTTTCCTGATATTATGAGAGAGTGGAACTGCGATGTCAATTATAAAAGCCCTTTTCTCCTTTTTACTAATTAGAACAATGTCTAGTCTATTATAATCGACCGTTCGATCTGTTGTGATTGGTCTGTCCCAGTATAGGATTGAATCAGATGATTCCAATACGGGAGATGGTGAGTACTTATAATATAGAGCAGGTGCATTATCTAATAGCAAATACTCTAATGCCATTTGCTGATGTATACTTTTCGCCAGCTGATTATGTCTTCCTAAATAAGCATTGGGGGCTAGAACTGCACACCCACCCGATAATGTGTTCAATCGTTTCCCCCACTAGACCGCACTTCCTACATCGGTCGACAACATCCATGAGTAGTATATGCTTTTCATAGTTCCGTGTTCTTACTACCTTATCTTGAATAGATGTCGCAAAACCTTCTGTTTCTGGATACAACAGCCCATCGGTCAGCCATTTTAGAGACAATGGTCCATCAATGGTATCATCCTCGAGTGACTTTGGATATCGTCCATGCAGTGTCTGTTGTTTCCATTTACGGGCACAATCCGTAAGTGTTGTTCTACCATCAACTCGATTCAGTTTATCTAGGTTCAGCGGGATGAAACCCCGGTCCTCCTTACCAACCAACTTCATTAGCGTGCTGCTTGAATTAATGAAGCGTTCTCTCATCTTACTCTCCTGGGTCAGACAAAGGTTCTTAATGTTCACGAGGCCTCTGCCTCCCAACTTTCTTGGAATGTACAGTCGCTTTATAGATGAATTTGGATGCAGACATCGGAATTTTGTCAATGTTCGACGTGTTAAACTAACCAGTCCATCAAGGTCTGTTTCTGACTATTTAATAATACCAAAGGAATAGGTCAGAGTTGGTACTGCCCATCCATTGATCGCCCTAATCAGGTTTCCACTGTTCAGTTTGGTATTTAAAAGTTTTATAAGCCTCTTTTCGTACATAGTAGAAAAGTCTTTCTTTAACTAGTTATGGCTAAATTTCTCGTTTTGAGGTATACCTAAATATTTATAGGATTCTTCTGGTGCCAGTTCTTGTATGTTACAGTGTGTTGAATGTTGATTATTGACTGTTCCTTTCTGAATGCTAATGGTAGAGCATTTATCAAGTCCGAATGACATCTTGATCCCTACTAAATTCTTCGACCATTTTTATTATGGAGTTTAGTTTTTCTCTATTTTCTCCATAGAGTTTAAGGTCATCCATATATAGTAGGTGCGAGACCTTTCGTGGATTCCTCATGTTTAGTTTATATTCTATATTACTGTTGTTCAGTAATGTAGACATAAGGTTTAGGGCTAGACAAAACCAAACTGGAGAAAGGGAATCTCCCTGAAAAATTCCTCTCTCGATATTCGCAGTTGTAATGCATTGTTGATCGATAAAGATATTTGTTTGTGAATTTCCCCATCAGGCACCATAAAGAGTTAATGATGGGAAGGTTTATTTTATAAATCTTCAGGACTTCTAGTAACCAATCGTGTGGAATACTATCGAAGGCTTTCCTGTAGTCTATATAGCAGATATTTAGTTTGCGTTTTTTTTCCGCGCTTGTTCGAGAACTACAGCATCGATCGTTAGCTGTTCCTTGCATCCCATACTTGCTCTTATACATCCTTTCTGCTCTTCTTCAAAAATATTATTTTCATCACAATGTTTGTAAATTTTTTTATTGATTAGGGCTGTCAACAATTTATAAAATGCTGACAGACATGTGATGGGTCTGTAGTTATTGGGTTGCTTAGTATCACCCTTTTTGTATCACCCTTTTTGTATCACCCTTTTTGTATCACCCTTTTTGTATCACCCTTTTTGTATCACCCTTTTTGTATCACCCTTTATTATTATTATTATTATTGTTATTATTATTCACGAATGGACCCCTGGTGACCCACGCGAAATACAGCCTTCCTTTGCGCCCATACTGATTTTATTCCATCACTATGAGCTGTTTTCCTTTCGTCAGACCAAGTTGTTCCGGTCTTCCTACATTTTTCTCTCTGGCCAACCTCCCATACGTTAACCTTGTGTCTGAAACAGTTTCTATCCTGAATTTCATCTTGTATAATATTTGCTGATCCTAGGTCCTGTTTAATTGCAGCAATCCATTTAATTGTTTCTATATTAGCTCTAAACCATTTTGATAAAATTCGACTATTTGTCTAGTTAGCCTACTTAGTGTCCGTAAAACTTAAGTCTTACAGTTACATACAGACGAGATTTTTATTGTATAGTTTTTGATGTCTTAGAATCAACTTTAGATTCAGGATCTGTTCCGGGCAGAATCTGCCCTTTCGAAAACCTGCTTGATACTCACCAATTTTGGGTTCTAACTGTCCCTGTCTAGTAGACATTGAGATAAAATTTTGTAACAATCTGGGAGAAGATATATATATATATATATAATGTTATTAAAACCATATTTATCGAAGATAACTAAAAGCTGTTGATTAGGCAATATTGCTTCCTGTCGATTGCGCCGGTTCTCGTCTGCCAAAAATAATCACTTACACTGTAGAATGCAAAATTAAATGGGGCTGTCAACTAATGGAAATTAACGTACAAGTTCAGGACAATTAATTGTCGATTCCTTAAAAATCTATCGGCTACAATTACAGAGACGGTTATAACTAATTCGGTTCATTATTGAAAGTTACAGCTGAAATTGGCCGAAACATCGATGCGGTAATATATTTGACAGCTTCGACGTAGTCTAATTGGTGAAATGTTACAGAACGCAAAACGGTTATTACACAGCTAAATAATTAAGGTAAAATTAAACGTGTTCCCTTATCAAACAATTAATAGAAGGGGAAAAAATTTGGAATTTATAAAAATTAATTTTAATACAACGCTTGTCTTTAAATTTCATATTACAACTAAATTTAAGATTACATATACTTTAAGGTGGTACATACATTATATATACAAGGCGTAAGGAATATAACTTTCGTAAATTCAGCCAAATATTCTTTACATTATTTTGAAAAAAGTTTTCATCAAGCATGTGTCTAAAATGCAACCATTTATTCGGAAAGCTTTTTTAAATTTTCCTAATAATTGGCATCATTGCATGGTCGTATGTATTTTAATTCAGTTTCTTGTTTATTTGTTGATATTTTAAGATATTCGAAAATATAATTAAATTTTTTATAGCCGTTTATTCCATACGTTTCAGCATAAATTTGGTTTGTTTTGTTACACAAAAAGAAAAATTTACCCATTATTTTCGTTTAATGTCAAAGTTGAAAAAAGTCCAAGTTGAAGTTACATTATCAAAATATTAACTTTTCGAGTCTATGCAAGCCTGGTACCATTTTAATTAGTTCTCCTGAACATGTTGAAAAAATCCTGGCATTTCTAATCTGGTTAGGAGCACTAAAATTACGTACTTCTTGATAAGAGCTTCGGCAAATATGACGCATATTCGACTACAGAATACATCTTGGGTTTTAAATGGAACTTAAATTCACGCACTGACCCACTAAAATAATGTTTGTCATCATTCTTGGCTTATATAGGATATGATTCGTAAAAAATGTTTTAATAAAAAGTAAAGTTTTAGGATTAGAAGCGCATCACCAAGTGAGAAGGCTATTATATATTATTAAGATGTTTTGATAATGTCCATTAGTTTATTCTTTAGATAATGATATATATATATATATATATATATATATATATATATATATATATATATATATATATATATATATATATATATATATATATATATATTAGTGCTTTCATTTCAAAAACACGTCAATTTAGATATCGAGGCAAAAGTTCAAATAACAACCGCTATCGTGTAATATATCATTTTTAAAGTCTTGAAAAGTCTAATTAAACTGCGTTTAAAAACTGAAATCGGTTGATTCAATCGATCGATTGAGTTCATTAAATAAATGTACTTTTAAAACACGATATAAATATTTACTTTATTAAGTGCTCAAAATGTCCACCACTGTTAGTTACATAATAATATAATCTGTTCTCGAATTATTTTCGGACGTTTTGAAAGATGTTCTTATTAATTAACCTGCATGGATTCGTAATTCTAGTTTAGCGGAGTTTTATATACAACTGTATTTAGATAACCCCAAAGAAAGAAATCCAGGAGCGTTATATCTGGAGATCTCACCGACCATTCCTCAGCACCTTTTATGCGTATCCATTTATCAGAAAACCTTTGATCCAGCTATTGTCGAGCATGTATGCATAGTGAGTGTGCTGGTGTGCCGTCATATTGAAAGTATACATTTTGTTTGTCCAACAGTTGTTTTTCTTCTTCATCGATTTGGTTTTCTAAAGACTGTGTTATGAGTGGATCAATATTGGTTTCCAATAAGTTTGAGTACAATTTACCGGTTAAATTTCGAGCATGTATGCATAGTGAGTGTGCTGGTGTGCCGTGCATAGTTATTGTCGAGCATGTATGCATAGTGAGTGTGCTGGTGTGCCGTCATATTGAAAGTATACATTTTGTTTGTCCAACAGTTGTTTTTCTTCTTCATCGATTTGGTTTTCTAAAGACTGTGTTATGAGTGGATCAATATTGGTTTCCAATAAGTTTGAGTACAATTTACCGGTTAAATTTACTTCGATAAAAATCGGGCTTATTATTTCATTCCCCATAATTCCAGCCCAAACGTCTGCATATGACCCTCTCGAAACACATATGGAGTGTTATTATCCCAGTATCTACAGTTATGTTTATCTACTAAGCCATTAAGGAAAAATGTTGCTTCATCATTGAACCAAATATTCTTTATTACATTCTCCCAATCATTATTTCACAAAACTGAATCCTTCTGTCCTAAACATCTTCGCTGAGCCACTGAAGAATTCCAAATTTGTTTCATTTTAAAAGTTTGTCTATGTAACCAATTGAAATATTTGTTAAGTTAACGAATTTTGGAATTGAAGTTATTGCATCAACAGCGAAATGGCCGAAAATTTCAATCTGTGTGAGTTCATTAAGAACTGGCTGCTTATTCACTTTATTACACACGGTCCCATCAAATTTTTAAACAAGTTCTATTACGCAGTGATGTGCTATATTTTTGTCCAGATGTCTTTCATTAAAAAGCCGAGCTGTTCTGCGAGCGCACCTTTGTTCAGCACCATAAAGAAAAATATTTTCCATTTTCTCTTGTAAAGTATACATCGTTAAATTCGGTCACTATCGCAGCAACTGACACCACTTGACAAACAATTGAAAATCGGTACTTCTGATACAAATGTTTTTAATTTTAGCTGCAATAAGGAATAAAGTATACATTAAGGCACAAAAGAGCCACTAGTTAAAATAAAAAGTGTCTCGTCTTACTTTACATATAAGGAAAAGAAAAATGGTGTGCATAAAAAAATTAGAACAAATATTGTAAACACAGTGTTATGTGATTCCAATGTGATTCCGTTAAATACTTTTTAAAATGAATTTTCCCCTTTATTACGAAAACGAGATCAACCTATTTCAGTTGTGTAAACGTAGTATAATTAGGATTTTCAAGACCTTTAATCATAAGATAGGGGTTGCCATTAAAAATGTTTAGGTTGCGGTGATTGTATATAAGGAGGTGAAACATAAAATATAACGGATATTGGTTTTGAACTACCCCCTCGATATCTAAATTGGCGTGCTTTTTGTCTAGAGCTAATTTTCATTCGTAATAGAAATAATACTACTTTGTACGTAGCTATATAGCTACTTTTAAAATAAAAGCATTGTATACATGTGTATATGTGTGTCCGGGAAATGTATATAAGCCATAACATTTTTTTTTTGCTTACGCTATTTCCATTTAATACAATTGATTAGTAAAAAATGGGAAAGACAAAACGCAATTTTAAAGAACTACAAAAGTGGAGGTAGTTCAAAACATTAACTATATGTATTTTAAATGTCAGTTTTTTAAATGTATTTTTAATGTAATTCTTAAACAGTTTCCCATTCAACATCCAATTGGCTTATCTGCTCTAATTCCTTCAGTTCTCTTCAATCGCTTGTTTCTGCCATATCTTCGCCTCTAGTTGTTAACATTCTTTCCCTCATCCAGGTATCCAAGTCTAGAGGGTCGGTAGTAAAATTCCTTTGGATAAAACCTAAATCCTTCGAATGTAGTCTTCCTCCAAATCTCGAGCGTCATCTTTTTGTAAAGTGGAATAGGCTTAGAATCAGGCACAGTCGCTTCTCACATGGTCATCTAATAGATGATGACCTATTCCTCTACTCTTAATATACGTTTTGAGTTCTATTCCATGCATTACATCTGAAGATTTGTAGCCTTTATTTACTGTCTACACCAATTAAGGTTTGAATTTTATTGGAATATAACCAAATACTCTTTAATCCATATTACTTTGATTATACACTTTATATACAATATTTACTGTATTCAAGTTTCATTTGTTCTTGTCTGGTATACATACTTTATGGGCTGCTAAATGGCATTAGTTGCTGACGCGGCCCTAGCAGAACAGAACGGAACAATGTTGATAACAATTAGAATAAAATGCTACTTCAACGATAATGTAATCTGTAGTCAATGATCGCGATGAAAACGCATTCTAAAGGAAAATACATAACTTGGTAGCAATAAACTTATATAGTTTTCGCTTTAAGGCAACATACCCAGGTATTCGTTTAATCGTAAATTTTATGTTTTACTGGCGCATAAACTAATAAACTTTCTGTCTCAAAATTGAAATTGTTGAAACGTTTATTCTATATAAAAATGGCAATTATAAAAACCTCAGTTATGATGCATATATATCAAAGGCCCCATTAGGCCTTCAATATTTTGACTACGACGCAGTACCTTTTTTTAATATTTTGGAGAGAAAACAAAAAGAACAAAATATGGAATGAAGGTATAAGTGCTGACTAATGCCATTAAAACTTCGACCAATTTTTTTCGCCGACAAAGTTATTAGAATTATATAAAATTTTAAACAAATCCTTTTTGTTGATTATTTAGTCAATATTATGTAGACCCAATACTACTGCAACTGTAAACGTAGAAAACGGATCACACAAATAAACTTAAAGTTTTTATTTTACCTGGATAACGCTCCAACTCACCAGAAATGTATTTTAACGACTGCCATTCATAATCAATATTCTTATCATCAACATCATTATGCTCTCTAAAGGGTCCTAGCGATTTTTTTTGTACCTTTTTGAGGACGAGGATAAAATCGTATCTGTAACTCAGTGACTAGCACGACCAGAAAAAAAACTTATTTTTCGATCACATTAAATATGGTTGTTATCTATAAACTGAATATATTGTAAACCTTAGGTTAATTATTAACTTTAGGTAATAAAAATATTTTATCTGAAATGTTTTATTATCTCAAATGTTATGTTAGATATAATAATTCACTAACTCTCCTTGAAAGACCCAACAACTGAAATTGATTGATTTGTCCGTTAGTTTGTGATAGTTCATTTTTTATTTCGAATAAACAACTTTTATTAATAAAAGTAATAGATAACAAAGTATAAAATTGTTTTATTCTATTTGAAATTAAATATTTTGTTGTAACTAACACAACTTTATTTTCTTATCGTTTAGTTCTACACACACCACATTAAACTTATATATAAGGTAATAATTTACGCATGAATAGATTTATGTCTACGTTTCTTGTAAAACAGATGCTGATGATACAGCTTTATTATCAGTATAACAAATACTATTCAGTGAAGTCCAGCAATGCAGGATAATTTTTTCCAACACAAATTTTGTTTATTCTGTTGCTCAAGGACTTTAAATAAACTAAACCTTCAGCGTTTCACAATTATCATCAACAAGTTATTAAATATTTACACTATACCTAAATCAGACAGTGACTTTGCGAGATATATATTAGTGAACCTAAAACAGGTGGAACATAAAATAAACAAACTATATTATATCAGTGGACCCAGAGATGTCGCATCCCTTTATACAGATCTGCGAAAGGTCTATTTTTAAAAGATTCGAGATAAAAATGACCTAAAAATTACAAATATCTCTAAATATGTTCGAAATTATAGTCCATTATCAAAGAAAACATCAGAAAATCTTCTCAAAGAAGAAAGTAGACTAAGATATCATTCCTACTATATATCTGTCATAAAACATCCCTTTCAAGGCCAATTCGAGTTTCGGGAACAGGAAATAGTCACACGGAGATAAATCGGAAATTTATGAACCGCGACGGTCCTCATATAAGATGTGAGGAATAAATCAAGCCGTTTCTTTAAATCGTTTATCAAAACTTCGTGAATCATGTCTTTAGTCGTATTTAATTCATCCGATATACACCTCACAGTTGAATCTGGATCGTAGGCATCATTTCACCTTTTTTTCACCAACTCACAGATTTTTTTTGCCAGTCACCATAAACTTTTTTCATTAATTCAAATGTTTCTGGAATAGTTTCACTTTAAGCGCTATAACTTGATAATCCGTTAATCGATTCTAATGATAGCGCTTTCGGTTTATAAAGGAGATATACAGTTTTTTAGAATATATGTTGCTTCAATACATGACGCTAGTAATTTTTAAAAATTTTGAGTTTTTTTAAATTTTTACCATCAAATAAACAATCTATATATATCAAAGGACCTAAAGATTTCGCATCCATTTCTGCAGATCGGCGAAGGGTCTATATTTAAAATTTTCAGAAGATTCTAGATAGAAATGACCGAAAAACGATCACCATCTCTAAATATGTTCGAAATTATAGTTCATTATCAAAGAAAACATTAGAAAATCTGCTCAAAGACGAAGGTAGACTAAGATATCAATCCTACTATGTAACCAATAACTTCAGAATCAGCCCAGCTGTTGAAGACATATAAATTTCATTTTAGACCTCCTACTAAGGGCCAGTTCTATAATGCAAGAATATACCCGGTATAAGCTATATTTGGAATAAAATTTGAAAGGCCCGTAAACGCCCGCTCGGCGTTTGAAATTTTATTCCTACTATAGCTTATACCTGGTATATTCTCGCATTATAGAACCGGCCCTAAACAGATTTTAAATTGCAATTCCATTTATTTTAATAATGTAAACTTAACGCCGAACTTATTCATTTGGTTGATCAAATAGTGCCTCGGTAAAACTTTTACAGAAACATTTGAATTGATGAAAAAAGTTTATGGTGATGATTGCTTATTCTGTACACGGTGTTCGAATGGTACCAGGACAGTCCTGATGCTTTAGAAGACGACCCAAAACCAGACCTGAAAAAAAAATCTCGGTGAGTTGGTTAAAAAAAGTGTGTGTAATGATCACCTTCGATGCAGATTCGACTGTGAGATGGATAGCGGAAGAATTAAATACGACCAAAGACACGATTCACAAAATTTTGACAAACGATTTAAACAAACGGGTTGATTTTTTGTCACGCCTCAAATGATAACAGTCGCTGTTCGTAAATTTCTGGCAAAAAAACAAGTTTGTGTGCTTCAATATCGTCCGTATTCGCCTGATTTATCTCCGTGTGACTATTTCTTGTACCCGAAACTCAAACTGGCCATGAAAGGGATGTTTTATGACAGTCCAAGAAACCGTGACAAGGATCATTGAGGCGATTTCAAAAAATACATAAAACATCTATGCTAGCATTGGTTGAACGTTCCCAGCGGTGTATTGTTGCGAATTGGATCTTTATATCCTTATATCTTAATGTCGACCACTTGTCAATCGATGTAAGTTTTTTATGTTTTAAGTTGATGTTCAATTAGTTACTCTTATTCTTAATTGTTCTTATTCTTCTTGTTCAAATCATTTACAAGTACATAATTGACAGTATAAAGAACATAAGGTGTCAGGCTATACAATTAATTCATGTACAGTGTACAAATGTACCTGACGACTTAATTTTTTTATTTCCAAATTTATTGCCATCTTGTCTTTCTAAACTTTCTTAGGTATTCCTCTACGCCTTTGTATCTGACTCTGTGTTTGAGCTTCCCATGTAATTTTGACTTATCTGCTGTCATTCATTTGGTTTAAATTTTCAAATCACTTCAGTTTGTATATTATCTACATCTAGGGTTATAGAAATATAACCACAGATGTGGATTCTACCCACAGTTGTCTATCTTTCTGCCTGATTTCTCTGCCGGTAGCGTCTAGTTATTCCTTTGAATTTTTATAGGTCATTTAATAGGTAACTTTATTCCATGATAGTGAGATTTATATTGATCGAAATGCAGCTTTTTTATTTTATATATAATCTTGGTTTTTCTTTTTATATATTATTTTTTATCTATCATCTTAGTGAGGGTATGCTATTATTGCGCCAGCAATAGCAATTCTTTAATCTACTTAATTTTCCATATTTTTTTAGATTCCTGTCCATTAGGCTCCTAACTATTTAAGGGAATCGACCTATTCGGTCTAATGATGATAGACAGATATACAGAATATGACATTTAATGTGTTTACTCTCATTTTCTTTTTTTAAATCTTCTTTCCATAGAAGTATGTTTCCTTGATGATTTTTTTCTATGGAGGCATACACCACTCTAGGTCATCGGCAAAGGGATATTCTGATAGCAGCATTGTGATGTACATGAAATTTAATATGAGCGTTCTAGTTCATCATTTCTTAAAGCCAATCTGTGATTCTATATATGATATTCATTCAATATGTAATATTGAGAGTTATTTTTCCACAATGATTTTGAATTCTTTTCCACAATGAATTCATTCTCTTTTCGAAATATGCTCAATATAGTAATATCTCTATAATCCTCGAAGTCTCTGATATCGCTCTTTTTAAATATTGATACAATTATTTCTATTTTCCGATCATGTGGCTCTTCTCCATGCTTCTTTACAGTTATGAGTTAGTAGTTCCTTATCTTTCTAATGTTTTCATCATTTCGTGTATTATCCCATCATGGTCTGCAGATTGTCGTTCTTTAATGTATTTAATTGCTTTTTCTAACTGCATTTTGTCATCTTCGTCATTATTCTGTGAGTTATTTATTCATTTTATGCTAGTCATATGAGATTGTTTCTCTATGTTTAAGAGCTCTGTTATCTTTTATTACACTATCTTTTGAAATAGTATGTATGCAGCTTTGATGTTTTCCTTGGCTTAAAGTACAATTCCTGGATGTGCATATATTTGAGAGCAATTTATTCTTGCATGGTATGAAACTGTTGTGAATTTTATAAGGTTTGTTAAGAAAAAAAATAGCAAAATGTATCTAATAGCACAGGTCAACAAATTTAAACTTTTTTAGGTAACACTGATGAAAATAGGTGTGTATAAAGGATTTTGTAAACCTAAATCCGAAAATGATAAGCTAATTACTGTAACACGTATATTTTTTTTGTTACACTGAATCGGTGGTGGGGAAAAAAGGAGACGACATGTTTTTACAATCTAATATTTATTTAATATAAACATGTACACGTGTTAAATATATGTAAATACATTACTGAGGATTACGTGAATAAAAAAATTATTAAATGAGATACAGCGACAAAAACTTTCAATTTTTCGTCTTGCGCCCAGCATAAATGGGTTCCAGCGTCCCTGGTTTTCCTGCTTTCATCGTCTTGGTGAAATCTCTATCCCTGTTTGTCGCTTACTGCACCCGAATTTTCCGGAAAAAAATCCAAATTGGAGTGTAACAAATATATTTTTAAGGACATGCGACCCCCTAGTATTTCATTGGCTTCCAAAAGTTCATATCTGTGGTTTTTATAGTTTTCATCAGAAATCACCTAGAAGCTTTCGAATTTAAGGTCCAATAAATATACCTTCTTTTAGTTTTGCATCACTTAATTGAGAAAATATTTCTTTTAGGTACCGGAAACCATTACCTTCTTTGTCCATGACTCTGACAAAGTTTTCATTAGTTCAAGCTTAATATGGATAGACGGAAGGAGCACCTTTTTTTGGGTTAACAAGAGGGGCATATTTTATACCTGATGTACCAGGTTCAAAAGAAGTTCTGTGAGCCCAATCTTTCTTACTGTAATATTCTATTTTGTCCTACTGTCTCGTAGACATAAAAAACAGCGATACTTTGTAAAACCTCCATGAAGTTCTAGCAATATAATACTTTTAAATCCTCACAAATATCCCACTGATACTGTTCATATTTAACGCGATTTAGTATGGTTTTTAAGTTGTCATATATTTCTTTCAGTTTCACTGAATGTGCTAAAGGAATAAATGGATTTCTGTTTTCATTATGACGCAAGACTGCCTTTAGGCTGTATTTCGACGTATTTATGAAAATACGCTACTCGGAAGATATATGTTCCATGTTAAGCTTATTCATTAAACCAATTGGTGTTCTCAGGAAGTTGTGGATCAGATCTTGATGCGGGATTAGAATCACCGGAAAACATGTTGTCCAGGTTTAAAGGCGCAATAGGTACCGGTAATTGCTGGCTATGAGGAACTGGCCTAAGTGCAGAAGGCAAATTTGGATACTGAATTTTGTCTCTTTGCTTTTTTGAAATCTTTTCTGTTTTAGTGATACAAAAGTAACAATCACTTATATGGTCAGTAGGTTCTTTCCACAGCATAGGAATAGCAAACGGCATAGAATTTTTCTTGCGTTGCATCGACTGCACTAAATTTACGTGACAACTGACACAGCAAACATGAGATGCCCAACTTTTATCTGGGTCTTTAATTTGGCCCTTAAAATATAAAATATAGGCTTTTTTTTGACTTCCTCGAATATAGATCTAACTTGTAACTTTAAAATAAATCATCCGCATATATAACAAAACTTATCCGCTGGGTTTATTCAAAATCGACGAGTAAAACTTGCCATTTCATATAAAATCGACTTAAAGACTTACAACAAACTAAACTAAAGAAAACAATAAACCTGCTATTGAAGGTTCGTAGAATATAGTTCGTAGAATATAGTTCGTAGAATATAGTTCGTAGAATATAGTTCGTAGAATATAGTTCGTAGAATATAGTTCGTAGAATATAGTTCGTAGAATATAGTTCGTAGAATATAGTTCGTAGAATATAGTTCGTAGAATATAGTTCGTAGAATATAGTTCGTAGAATATAGTTCGTAGAATATAGTTCGTAGAATATAGTTCGTAGAATATAGTTCGTAGAATATAGTTCGTAGAATATAGTTCGTAGAATATAGTTCGTAGAATATAATTCGTAGAATATAGTTCGTAGAATATAGTTCGTAGAATAAAGCTTCGGTAATTTCAAGTACCCCGTGATATAAAGAATAAGCAGATACCTGAATATGGGACGTGCTACCATTTCTGTGAAAAAGCGTTTTAATAACAACGTAAATGAAACGCAAAAGATCATTCTCATCAATTTTACAAAAATTATATCAACCTGTGCAGTAGGAAGGTCATTTCAGTAGATTTGATGGCATCTCAAAAACTCTTAATATCCATGTTAAGCTAGGAGAATTCCCTAAGAGTTTATCCTTACTACCTAATAACAGATAACCAACTGAATCAGTCAAAATCAAAAATTGGAAAACATACACTAATTTTATTAATATATTAATAATAATTTGACATATTATGTTAAAGTTTCTTATATTTCACCATTGAAAATTTCTAGGTTTAGTACTCATGTTCTTATATTTTTTTTTATTTGGGTTTTTCGCCACAATCTAAAACTCAAAAAATATCAAAAATATTCGCGAATTCGAATCACTGAGTAAAAACAAAAAAACGAAACGGAGACAAATTTCTCAGTGATTCGTTTTTGTATTAAATTTGCCTAACGAACAAAATTTTAAAAATATAAAAATGTTCTAAAAAAATGCAAAGTTTTAACGTTAACCTTTTAACTTTCTTAGAAAAGGCGATTTCAATAAATCTAGAATTGTCAACACGCATGGGAATCGGGTCATAAAATCAATTGGAATAATTCCAAAACGGTATTAAAAAAATCGGTAACAAAATACAGAAGATTAAAAGAAACCCCTATAATTAATTTAAATAAAAAGAACTGCATTGCTATGCCTTCGGTAGATTTAAATTCAATATGGTTCCCGATTCTAATGAATACAATTAAAAACATTTAAGTATTTCAATATACAATCACAATCACACAATAAACCTCATCTATATATGCTGCTTGCCAAGCTTGCTGGCGCTTTGGATGGCGGATGAAGGAATGGCAAAGCACGACGTGGAGCACGGGTGAACTTCTTCTTTCTTAATATATATATATATATATATATATATATATATATATATATATATATATATATATATATATGTGTGTGTGTGTATATATATTGGTAGTATGTCACTGTCATTAAAAACTGAGTGTCAATGTAATTATCATTGACATACACAAAAAATATATTTACTTCCTATCTTTTCATAATTTATAGAAATTAATATAATTTATTTACCATTTTACCAAACCAAACCATTTTTATATTTTTAAAAATTTGTTCGTTAGGCAAATTTATTAGAAGAAAGATATCATTGAGAAATTTGTCTCCGTTTGTTTTTTTTTGTTTTTACCTAGAGATTCTTTATTTACATAAGAACAGATATTTTTGATATTTTTGAGTTTTAGATCGTGGCGAAAAATCCGAATAAAGAAAAAAATATATGAACACGCCACAATCATTCAGACATTACTCATGTTCTTACTATAGTAATATAATATTCAGACTTGCTTATATACAATCTGCAGTTGACATAAAAGACAATCTGTACTTTTATTATTTACGGCCACGGTATCACGCCATGTCTGGCAACTTGGTTCAATTTCAAGCTCTATAGCTTCCATTCACTTTTTAACAATATTATTAAGATATGAATAGTTTTCTGGGATAAAATTAGTCACAATTTTAAGAAATACCCGGATAAAGATTACGAAGAAAATGCGTCATAACTCCTAACTTAAAAACCAATTTTTAAAACATTTTCTGGATGAAAAAGAAACAATAATAATAACAGTTTATTTCTCCAATATAACTGCTCAATTGCCTTTTTCAAGACCATTGAGTGATAATTTTAATAAAAATAAAAGGTATTATCTTTAGGCATCTGGAAGTTCTTAGTAACCGTCAATTGTACTTTCGTAAATTATTTTCTTCGTATAAATTTAATCTACCGAAATTGGTTCTCGGGAACGGAAAAAAGAATAAGGAAAAATGAAGGCATTAGTCGGTCGTTGTTTGTATTATTATTCAATTTCGAACTTTTGAGTGATTAGATTCCAAAAATCAGTTACTATTTCAGTTCTAGTTGATAGAAGGGCATTTATTTCATTTCTTCTATTTACCTAATTTTCTAAATATCTACAAAATAGTTTATATAGCTAAGAAACTTAAAGAAGAAAATTACATGTGATCTTAGTTACAAATAAATTTGAAACATAAGAAAATTAGCTTAAATCAATTAGGATCAATCAGCGTAAGGCATCAATGAAGTGTTTATATTTTTAAATAGGATTATATAGGAAATAGGACCTTATTTTTCTAAAGACGATGATATAAATATTGTTACTGTTAATGGTACATGCTATCGGAATATAAACCAGGTTTTTTTCAACAAGACCGTGGAATTTGTCACATATTTCGCCAGACAAGCCATTTATTGCAAGGAAAGTTTCCTGGATGTGTCATTTCGCGAAATGGTAATGTTAATGGCCACCAAAATCATGCGATTTCACGTCCGGATTTCCTCGGATTATTTTTTCGGGTTTATGTTAAATTTGTGGTTTAAAAAACTCTTGAACCTCAATTCTTGACCTTAAATGCTCATTCATGCCGATATGTGTAAAAGAGTAATCGAAAATTAGGTCTCCAGAATGCATTCCACCAGATGAATCCGAGGGGAACATTTAGATGATATTATTTCAAAACATAATGCCATTATTTGTTTGTCATGTTAAAATAAAAATTATTATTATCATATATCGGATTATCACTTGTTATCACACTAGTTATCATTGTGCCTCAAGTTAAAGTTCTCACACTCTTATTGGATAACTTCAATAATCCAACTAATTGGATTTCATAATGGTACTATATATTATTTATTTATAATTGCCCATATTTACTGATTCCACAAAACAAAATTGGTTTTGTCATCCTGTAAATAGTATATTTTTCCTTGCTAATATTCTTGCAATACCTTATTTTTAACTGTATTCGAGGATTATGTCTTGTTTATTCTATATTTTCTATGTTTTCCCTCTATATTTTTAGTCCTCATGTATTAACTTTTCCACAAATGCCCAAATATCAAGCTAACAGTACCTGATCATCGACAACGCAGAATTTTTGTAGGTTATTGTCAAAGGGTATTGTGACATTTAAGTTTCCAACAATTTAATGTTTATTTGTATTATTGGTATATTTCAAATAATGTGGCAGATATATATCATTAAAGAATGGTTTTTGTCCATGGCTTTCGATTCTTTTTGTTCATGTTTCATTTTAATGCAGTTTTTAAATAATGCGACCTTTAAATGTTGACATAATTTATTGTTACTTTTTGTATCATATCATTCAGTGTGTTATTTACCTTAATGATTTTATTTCTTTCTCTCTCTCTCGCCCTGGTATGTATACATCATTAAAAACATTTTGTTTAACATATACTAATCACGAAACAACTTACAGAATCTCTCAACTGTCTGATAACAGTTCCACAATCACAACGGAGTATCTATTATGTTTAACATATAACCAATATTGTAATTAGGCCATTTTAAAATATCAAAAGGATCAATTTTTCAGCGTTGAATAATCGTTACTAACAAGTTACCATAGAAATAATGAAACAAATGATTGAACCAAATTGTAAACCTAACAAAACAAATGCAATTTTATTAATTTTTTGATTAATAGTTCATTTCTGAATTTTAATTAATTTATGTTAACAGTAGTGGAATAAAAACGAGCAACAGTTAAAGCTTTTATTGAAAAAGTTCAGAATTGTTCTAAAATATATTGTTAACATGTTTAATACTAATTAAATGCTTGTCATACAATTTTTATAGTACTATTGAACATGTTAAAATTAAAGTGGATGAGAGTGTGTAGTTAAAACAGTTATATTAGTCTTTGAGAGATATATCAATAAGAGAGAAAATTGTGTCTAATCTTGAAGATTGGAGAATTTTCAACAAGGATTTTTTTAGGTCTTACACTGTATTTTTTCGAATGGATAAATACAGGTTATTACCAAGGTGCAAGCAATATTATCTCATGAAAGAATAAAGTACTATCGACGTCAACAAATTGATATCAAATGGTATGCAAAAGTAAATATACTCTATATTTAATTTTGTGATATTCCATTATGATTTCTTTAAGACTTCATTCCTTGAAGTTTACCTGTTGTCCTTACATTTTGTTTATGTTAATGGTAGATTTAATAAACTGTAAGAACATTTAATAATTAAAGTTTTGAAACCTATTCACAGCGTGGCCACAAAAGACGCAGGAAAGATTACATTCTTCTACATTGTAGTTGATAAAACACCTTAAGGAAAAAAATAACAAGAATAATAATCACTGAACAATTAGACTTGTAAAAAAATTTGTTTCGAGTTGTAATAGTCAGATACTTTTGCGTTAATTTTTTTTTATCGAAAATCGACTTAACTCGGTTAACTCAACGTAACTCGGTACACTTTGCCCAACGGTTTTTGAACTTGCGCTCCAACAAGTATGACCTGTCGAACTCTTCGACATAGTCTTCTGTTTCGGTATAATTTCTTCATTTGACGCGAATTCCATTCCGGTCAACCATTTCTTCATATACGGAAAGAGGAAGGGGGATAGATCTAGAGAATAGGGCGTATACGGTATAAATTCCAATTTATTGTTACCAATTTCGCTGTTGCAACAGCTCACAAATGGGTGGGTGTATTATCATGATAGAACGGCACTTTTTTCTTCGTTAAATTAGTGATATTTTTATCAACACGTTGTGAAATTTAACCAATAATGCAGCATAATACGCTGCGGTCGTATTTCCCCTTTCCAAGTTCTAACAAATCTCACTAATCTCAGAAAATGGCCATTACCTATCCGGCCAATGGAAACGTCTTCACCTTCTTCCGAGTACCTTTGCCGGGTAAAACAGACTGTTCCTTCATTTCTGGTGTACAGTGATGAATCCAAGCTTCATCGCAACATCAAAAATCGCCGCAAAAGCTTCTTCGGATTGCGCTTATACATCGAACATTTCCTAAGTACTGATCTCAACGGGGTGTTCTGGGCTCCAATCGTCAATCGTCACTGGACCATATCGAAACTCAGTTAATTACTTATGAACTGTAAAATGTGAAGGAAAAGAGTTTTTGTAATAGGCTACTGTTTAGAAATGCTATCATCTTTCCGATTACACCACCATCTATTGGGAAAGTATCTGACTTTTCACATTATTCTGGTATATTAATGTTTCATTTATATTATTACCCGTCAAATGTATTTATTGTGACAAATACTATACTTCGAATAAGAATTCATCTAAAAAGACAATCCAAAATAAAACGACCTTTGATCTCTTAGCACAATGGTCTAAATTGATTTTTAAATTATAATCTCCAATCCGTTAAGTCAAAAAGCACCCCACATAATCCGCCTTTTATTAGTTTCCAGTCTACAGAAATTACGTCGGGATTAAAATATTTGTCATATTTGCCGCTTGGGGGAAACCTGGCGAGACATTTCTCTAGTTTAATCCTCCAAAGTTTGCCTAAAGGAAAATCTTAATCTCGATGCTAGTAAAAAGTTCCTTGAGGTTAAACCTTCTTAAGAATACCTACTATTCTAATACTGTTTCTGCACAAATTTTAAATTTGAAATCTAAGTTATTTATGGTTAAACTGAATTTAGAAACTTTTGTTTTTAGTGGTAATAAATAATAATACATATATTGAATACTTATTTATAATTAAAATAACTGAAAAAAATCGATAATCTCAATAAGGTCTTTTTTTAATAACATATGTATACAACAGCACGGAATTATAGGTTATTTGATATATATGTATGCATGTATGTCAAAATTAATGTTTAATGTTTTTCAGTATGATTTTCACCTTTTCAGAATTTGACGTATATTTCAAATAGTACATTTAAATGTTATTTATTATTAGATATAATGAAAATGGGAAATTTGCCATAATTATAAGGCCTGAAGAAATGTTTATTTATAGATAGATATACCCATATTACAGGCCTTTATGACCACAGATTTGTTATTTTTTTCGATGTTTTCCTAACCCTAGTCATTATCCTCCAATCCCTTATCCCCTTCTGTTTCAGATCTCATCACCAAGGCCTCTTTGATCTTCCTTGCTTTGTTTCACTTTGTGGTATTCCCCATGCAATTTTCCTCACTACTCTGTTTTCTCCCATTCCCTCTGTGTGACCGAGTTACTGCAGTTTTCTCGACTTCACTATCGTATTTATCCTTATATCTTTGAAAATATTATAAAATCTTGTCATATACAAGTCATCGACTTCCTTTCCTCCTGCTATGGTTCTGATTATTTTAGGTTGCCATCTTAACAATTTCTCTTCTTCGTTCTTATTTTGTACCCATATTTCACATCTATACAATTCAACTCTTTTCTGTTTTATGCATAGGGGCGCAGAGAAACGCATGTTTTTTGAACGGTTAGTATTTTGTAAGGAGAGGGGTGAAAACCTCGCCGCACCGCCAAAGGACAGCTCAGGTAACGCAGTCTTAGGCATGGCACTGTTTACCTTGGAGCATCGTGTGTATCACTGTGATCATCGTGTATATCGTGTGTATCCCATCATTGTCGTCAAACACTTTTTTAGAAACAGTGATTCTGTAGTTACAGTACGTGTTTTGTAGTAATGTCCGTTTTCCGTCGACAGTTCAACGTTGAGCGCCCAGGGCCAATTTCAGATCGAAACACTATACTCCGACGGGTTGTAGCATTTCTAACTACCGGATCTGTATTGAAGAGGAAACCACCTAGACTTCCCCGTGACTCAGCGTTCCACTAGGCGCTAAGCTTCAGCTCCCGTCGATGCCCCGTCGATCGCTACAATGCATTATGCATGTCTACTTAAAATTTCACCTCTACAAAATAATGATTGTGCTATAGCTGACCGAAAGAAATTTTGCACAGAGCAGGGAGTTTTTGTGCGAGAATAAGCGCCATTTTTGCTGATAACCCCGATACCGCGATAATAATGAGTGATTAAATACATTTTCATTTAAATGGATATGTAAATAAGCAGAACTGTAGATACTGTATGTGTGTGTATATATATATATATATATATATATATATATATATATATATATATATATATATATATATATATATATATATATATATATATATATAGATATATATATATATATATATATATATATATATATATATATATATATATATATATATATATATATATATATATTTAGATATTTAGATATTTCTTTAGATTTTTCTGAAAAAAATCAGTTATTATTTTACTACTACCTGCATTAAGTTAAAAAAATATTAACCTAATGTTTGCCTTCCTTCACACTTTACGAAAAATCGAAATATCTCTTGACATGTCAGAGATATCGATTTCGGGTTTTCACTGGATGATTCCTCTTTAAATTACCTTTCTAGCCATGTAATAAAAGCTGTACCATTCCATTTGAAAAAACTGAACAAAATTTCAAAAAAGCTATTGTTGAATGTAACGTCACCTCGCGGTTTCATTTATAAACTAAATAATTTATCTCCCAGATTATCTGATTGTCCCAGCAATTGCCTTTTAAACGAATCCAAATTGAGGTAAATCGGTTTAGGCAAACGGACATTAGACGACTTTTTATCTAAATAGGTAAAAGTCCCCCCAATTCTTTATTCGCGAAGTTACGACAAAATGTCATAAAACAAAGTTGTAGGAGACAGTTTGCTAATTATAACCGAGAATTTTTCTTACTCGGTTAACACTTGAAAATACACAAAAAAATGATTTTCAAAAATGTTTAGCTCGTCACGCCCTCTTACGGTCGTTTTAGAAGCTATTTTAATATTAAAAAAAAGATTTTAAAAATATTTTTGATGAATTTCTCACGGTCACGTTCACGGTTTTAGTATAATATTTTTTTCCCCAAAGCTGTGTGATAAATAGTTTTCAAGATATGGCCGCGATCCATCCTTAATGGGACACCTGGTATATATATATATATATATATATATATATATATATATATATATATATATATATATATATATATATATATATATATATATATGTGTGTGTGTGTATAAATTATTATTATTCACGTATGGGCCGTGGTGGACCACGCGAAGTACAATTAAAGGTGTTTGTTGTTATTAGCCTTCCTTTGCGTCCATACTAATTTCATTCTTTCATTATGAGCTTTTTTCCTTTCATCAGACCAAATTGTTCCAGTCTTCCTACATTTTTCTCTCTGGTCAACGTTCCAAACGTCAAGCTTGTGTCTGAAACAGCCTCTCTCCTGATTTTTACTTTGGGTAATATTTGCTGATCTTAGGTCCTCTTTAATTGCAGCGATCCATTTAATTATTTCTACTTTAGCTCTACTCCTATTTTCATAAAATTCGACTATTTGTCTAGTTAGCCTACTCAGATTCATCCGTTTTATGTGCCCGTAAAACTTCTTTTTCTCATATCGCTATGTATATCTGTGTATTGTTTGATTTCTTGGTTTTCCCGAAGTCGGTATATTGTATTTATTTGTTTGGGGCCTAATATTTTTCTTATGATGTTTCTTTCCTTCTTTTCAATGTCCTCGATGTCTCTCTTTCTATTCAAAATGAGCGATTCTGCCCCATATAGACATTTTGGCATCATAACTGTGTTGCAATGTCTCAGTTTTGTGTTTTTAGATAGGCATTTTTTGTTGTAAATATTTTGTGTAAGTCTCAATGCCGTTTCCATTTTTTGACATCTACCCTTATTGGCCGCTTTTTCCAACCCATTTGAGGGATCCGTCTGATATTACCATATTTTGTTTTTAGAAATGGTGTTCTTAGTCTGTTGCAGGTCATGTATTGTGTATTTTCAAAGGAAATTTGGAGTCCTACCATTTCTGCTGTTTCTTTTAGGATTTCAATCTGTTTCTGTGCCGTTAATACATCTTGAGCCAAAATTGCTAGATCATCAGCAAGCGCCAGACAATCAATTTTGATGTTGGTTCTCCCCAGTTTAATGGGCTGGTCAATATTCAGGGCCGACTATTTTCATGCCACTCCTGTATTAGTTTTTCTAGACCACAATTACGTAAGAGTGGCGAGAGTCCATCCCCTTTTCTTACTCCAGTTTTAATTTCGAAGGGCTCTGAGATGTCACCCATGAATTTAACTTTTGACCTTGTATCAGTTAATGTTGCTTTAATAATTGCCAGCGTTTTCAGATCTAGTCCTTGTTCTTTTAAGATTCGGAATAAAGATTCGTGGTCAATAGAATCATATGATTTTTTGTAATCCACAAATATACAGATGAGATTTTTATTGTACAGTTTTTGATGCCTTAGGATCAATTTTCAGGATCTCTTCAGGGCAGAATCTGCCCTGTCGAAAACCTGCTTGATATTCACCAATTATAGGTTCTAACGGTCTCTGTGCTCTGTCTAATAGAAATTGAGATAGAATCTTGTAACAAACTGGGAGAAGAGATATTCCTCTATAGTTTTTTTTACATCCGTTCTATCTCCTTTCTTGTGTAGTGGATGGATTAGAGCATCTTTCCAATCTTCCGGAATCCGTTCGGTTCACCAAACTTCTTATAGAATTTTGGTTATTTTCTTGATTGTACCTGGACCAGAGGATTTCAAAAGTTTAGCAGTGATTCCATCTTCACCAGAAGCTTTGTTATTTTTAAGTCGCTTGATTTGCCTAATTATTTCATCTTCATTCGATGGTAATGAACCTGGGTTTGTTTGTTTAGGGTTTAGTGTTGGTAATTTGTTTACGGGCTCAGGACAGTTTAGTATTTGTTCAAAATATTTCGCAAGTTCTTTGCAATTGTCTTGGTTATTTAGAGCTGATTGTCCGTTTTCCTTTTGGAAGCAAAGACTTTGGGGTTGATAGCCTGTTAGTTTAGTTTTAAATGTTTTGTAAAAGTTTCGGGTGTTATTTTTTGGAAATCTTTTTCTATTTCATTAAGTTGAATGCTTTACTTCGGCTTAATACTGCTTGCTCGCAAACTTCATCCCACCACGGATGTTTTCTACATTTTTGTAAAGGGACCAACTTTAAGGCTGTTTTTATAATTTTTTGTTTTAATTCTTGCCAGTTCTGTGCTGGTTGTTTATCAAGCTGTTCTTTTAGGGCTGGTTTTATTTTCGTTGGGTCGAACTTTGGTATTAGCAGTCTCTTTTGAATAAGTTTTCGAGGTTTTAAGCTAAGTTTGATTCTAGTGAAGTAGTAATCCGTGTCTATGTTAGCTCCTTTCCTGACTAGAACATTCAAAATCTCTTTATAATTGGGGTACGAAATGGCAACATGGTCAATTTGAAATTCACCCATGTACGTGTTTGGGCACCTCCAGGTCTTTTGTTTTGTTATTTTCTTCTTAAAATGGGTTGACATTATTTTTAGATTAAACAGCGAATATAGTTCAACCAATCTTCTACCATTATGTTTGTCTGTTTTCCTGTACTTTTTTTCTTTCTCTAGTTGGGCGTTGAAATCACCCAATAGAATTTTTACATGGTTAGAGGGAATTTTAGAGATAGTCTTTTCCAGGATTTCCCAGGACTTATTTTCTTTTTCAGGATTAGACTTATTTTCTTCGTTAACTGGGAGGTGTGCATTGATTAATGTATAGTTTTTGTTAGCACACTTGAGGGATAGTATCGTAAGTCGATTATTTACTGACTGGACATTAGTTATAGAACCAAGAATGTTTCTTGAGATTGCGAAAGCAACACCGAGATGTGGTGTATTTTTGAGTATTCTTTTGTCCGTTTTACTTTTAAAAAGTCTGTAGTTGCCGAATTCCAAGGTGTTATCATCTGTCAATCTGGTTTCTTGCAAAGCTAAAATTTGGATTTTTTCCTTGTTCAATATTCGCCCCAATTCGTGTAGTTTTCCTGGACGCAGCAGAGAAGTGATATTTAACGTTCCAAAGAAAGTTTTTATTTTCGGTTTCAGACGTTGGCCAGAGGTCTCCGACTCCCTCTGAAAGATTTTGCCTTTAAGCCCGCACGCCCCTGAATCCGAGAGTCCGGTTGTACCAGCAAAGCTGGCAGAGGATTTTCTATCTCCTGGGGTAATTTTGTAATTACTAGAACGCTTCATCTTGTACTTCGAATTAAATGTTTGACTAGTGGGGTTAGTTCCAGAATTTAAAACCAGCCGCACCACTGGTGAACAGATGCTGACCACTCAACCGCTTGATACAAGTCAGGCGCTAAGTGGATTTAGTTTTTTGTTTGCCTTGCTTATATATATATATATATATATATATATATATATATATATATATATATATATATATATATATATATATATATATATATATATATACATGGAGAGTAAAAATACACCATCAGTTCGTTATTAATTGTCATTGTGCAAAAAACTTAGTTTTTCATAGCTTTGAATATGTCGAATTATGTACCAGAAAAAAGACGTTTTGCGGGGAATTTCTTCTTTGATTTAAAGAAAACGGCTGCTGAAAATTAGCGATTGTTGTTTGAAGTTTGTGGTGAACATGATCTGACCCAAAAAACTAGTGAAGGATTGTTTCAACGCTTTTTCAAGGTACTGATTTTGATATAGAAGACAAAAGGGTGCCCAAGACAGCCGAAAAAGTGTGATGATGCAGATTTACAAGCAATATTGGATGAATATTTCAACTCATACATTGAAACAATTCGCAGAAGCATTGAATATTACCCAATCCATCATTTTTGAAAGTCTACATGCATTGGGAAAGATCCACAAGGAAGGAAAATGGGTTCCATATGAACTGAAGGAAAGAGACATTAAAAAACGAATAACCACTTGCTTCCCAGACAGAAAAGAAAATGTTTTTTTTTATTGATTAACATTTGATAAAAAGTGGAGTCATATTAATCCATTCCATAGTTTAAAAAATTATGGGTAGACCGAGGACAGCCTTCGACATCCCGACCAGTGCGCAGTATACATGAAAAGAAGGCTCTGCTGTTATTTGGTGGAATAATAGGGGAGCTTTGTATTATGAACTACTGAAACCTGATGAAACGATTACCGGCGATCGATACTGGCAACAATTGATAAAATTAAACCGAGCATTGAAGGAAAAACGACCAAAATGCGTTCAAAGACACGATAAAGTCATTTTTCAATCTGACAATGCTCGGCCCCATGTTTCCATATGTGTAAAAAACTATTTGGAAAACGTTAAATGATACATCCTACCCCACCCGCCATATGCACCGGTCTTAGCCTCTTTGCATTACCACTTATTTCGATGGATGCAACACGGACTTTCAGAACAACACTTGCATTCTTACGAAGAAGTGATAATTTGCCTTAATGAAATATGGCCTCAAAAATCCAAAAGTTCTCTTGGCGCAGAATACATTCTGTGACAGAAAGATTGGAAATACTAATAGCTAACGATGCCCAATACTTTGAATATTACGGTAATTTAATTTGTTATTGAAGTTAGCGCTGAAATTATATACTATTATATGCCGCCACCATTGTGAGAATAATCTTCAAAGTCTGAATGGAAGAGGGCTTTTAATAGCTTTTATTGTTCCTGTGGTTTATATTACCAAGAAGGAAATAACTGTAATATAATATGCGAATCAAAAAATTTGAAGCACTTAAGTAAGTAAGTAAAATTTGAAGCACACTAATAATGACAATAAGCACTTGTAATGCAAATAAGTTGCTACTAATCCCAATAAGTCATGCAGTCCATATGAACGATACCTATGGTGATTTAAACTTACTAGTAGAAATTATACAGTATGAGAGGCAAATTTGTAGACATAAAAGTTGCTGCAATCAAGATTGGCATGCAACAAAAATATACCAAAAGCTGTTCTTGTAGTATGCTGAACCCGAATGACAGGAGAAAACCCAACACTGCGCGAGTTGGAAACATGCTGAAGAGGTCTTCATTCTGCAGTGGATGGACATAATGATGATGTTATTGTAAATTCTTTTAAATAAACATTTTGAAAGTATAATTACTAAACTTGAAGAGATTTACCACTAAACACCAAAACGCTTTTTTGAACTGCTCGACGCACGTTTTGCTAACCATGTTAGCATCATCAGGAGATGATTTAAAAATAAAAATTATATTTAAATTAAAAATTAAATCATCTCCTGATGATGCTAACATGATTAGCGAAACGTGCGTCGAGCAGTTCAAAAAAGCGTTTTGGTGTTTAGTGGTAAATCTCTTCAAGTTTAGTATTTCACACCAAAGGTTCCAACAGAAGAATTGAAAGTACAATTAGTTTATTTTCGCACAAATACTAATTTTACTATTTCGTTCACCAACAATATTAAATACTTTTATGCAATTTTTATAGAAAAACTGCAATTTTTATAGAAATTCGTTTCGATGAAGAAAACAAACCATATGTGGCACAGAAAACTGAAAACTCGGTTTTAGAGCATCGAAAACTTGTTTCGTCAATTTGAATCGAGGAACTTCTTTCGGAGATGTGGAAAAAACCCGCCGACACAATAAATTCGGAAAATTGACAGTAAAACTTAGTTTGCGTACATTCCGAAAGAATAAATAGACTGAAAATAGAGTTGTAAAGAATAAAACGACAAGAAAAATACCATTAAAAACTCTCCCACAAATGAAATAAAGATGACTGCTGAAATGTATTTACATATCAATGCGGCAAGCAAAGGTTGAGTGCAGTTCCTGTTTTCCTGCTGGAGAATCATAAAACATATATTTTAGATATAGGTAGCTGATTTACAATAAAACAGAATAGTTTTGAATATATCGCCATATTATGTTACAATTTTTTTTATCACCACATAATATATCTTTTCAAATTTTCAAAACACCATTACTTCATTTAAAAACTCGCCTTAATTATGTTATGTTCAAAAATAATTTATTTGATTATATTATTTTTGAGCCTTTTGGGATATTTGGTAGAAATATTTTGTTATTACAACAATTGTTAAATAGCAAATTCGAAGAGAGTTATCACTAAACACCAAACAGTTTTTTTTTTATGTTCTCGACGTGCGTTTCGCTACCATTATCAAGAGATGATTCAATCAGTTTGGATTGAATTCTCTACTGAATACTTGAATGATTGATAATGAATGAATATTTATCACCACATAATATATCTTTTCAAATTTTCAAAACACCATTACTTCATTTAAAAACTCGCCTTAATTATGTTATGGTTCAAAAATAATTTATTTGATTATATTATTTTTTGAGTCTTTTGGGGATATTTGGTAGAAATATTATGTTATTACAACAATTGTTAAATAGCAAATTCGAAGAGACTTATCACTAAACACCAAACAGTTTTTTTTTTATGTTCTCGACGTGCGTTTCGCTACCATTATCAAGAGATGATTCAATCAGTTTGGATTGAATTATCTACTGAATACTTGAATGATTGATAATGAATGAATATTTATCACCACATAATATATCTTTTCAAATTTTCAAAACACCATTACTTTATTTAAAAACTCGCCTTAATTATGTTATGTTCAAAAATAATTTATTTGATTATATTATTTTTGAGTCTTTTGGGATATTTGGTAGAAATATTATGTTATTACAACAATTGTTAAATAGCAAATTCGAAGAGACTTATCACTAAACACCAAACAGTTTTTTTTTATGTTCTCGACGTGCGTTTCGCTACCATTATCAAGAGATGATTCAATCAGTTTGGATTGAATTCTCTACTGAATACTTGAATGATTGATAATGAATGAATATTTATCACCACATAATATATCTTTTCAAATCTTTAAATCACAATGACTTCATTTAAAAACTCGCCTTAATTATGTTATGTTAAAAAATAATTTATTTTACCACATTATTTTTGAGCTTTTTGGGATATTTAGTAGAAATATCATGTTATTACTACATTTGTTAAATAGCACATTCAAAGAAACTTACCACTAAATATGAAACCGTTTTTTTTTTTGTTCTCGACGCGCGTTCCGCTAACCATTATCAAGCATATTAGAAATCCCAGATGGTCCCTTCTGTATTGAGTACAACAATTTATGAAAACCATTTGTAAACACTACTGAATATATGTATCGCAATTACACTATTATATGTTGGGTTGATGCCAAAGGACGTCCCAGTTTTTCATAAAAATTGAGGAAATATTTCATTTAATGGTTCTTTCTGTATTGAGTAAAACAATTTATGAAAACTTTTCGTAAACACTACTGAATATACAGAGTCGGTATTATGTATGGAAACGGTCAAATATCTCGAGAACGTTTTGCGAGTAAATATTTTTCCACCATAACTTCGCAAAACTCAAGTCATCGATCAAAATCATTTTCACTTAACTTTTGTAGTAATTGTATTTTGTAAGGATCAAAATAATTTTTAAATATTTTTTGGAATGAGTGTATATACATGTTATGATTTAGAGCTAATTGTTGCACGAAAATCTTACTATTGTCTACTACATTAATTAAAATGTTCAACGAATTTTCGTCATTAGTTTTTGTTTTTTGTCTTCCTAATTTTGTATGACTTTTAATGCTGCCTGAATCATTGAATCTTTTCGACATTTTTGAAACTGTTAACTTAGTGATGTTTATATTTGGATGAATTTCATTAAATACTCGATAAACTTCGGAATATTTGCGTTTTCTCTCACCAATCCAACGATTTATCTTTCACTTAAGTACATATTAATTCCATATAAAAATTAAAAGAAATTCGAAATTTACAAATTGACGTTAAGTGTTGTCAAGTTTCGTGGCTACTAAATGAAAAATATATTTACTCTAAAACATACCGAAACACCTTTTAGTCATTTTTTAAAATCTATATAAAAAAAAATATTTACCTCGTTGAATTCAGAAAAAATTCTCTTTCCAATAATTGCAAATTCAAGAACTAGTGTCATTAAAAAAACAGATATATATATATATATATATATATATATATATATATATATATATATATATATATATATATATATATATATATGTATATATATATATAGATATACAGATATATATAGATATATATATATATATATATATATATATATATATATATATATATATATATATATATATATATATATATATATATATATATATATATATATATATATATATATAGATATACAGATATATATATATAGATATACAGATATATATATATATATATATATATATATATATATATATATATATATATATATATATATATATATATATAGTATAAATATATATGTATATATATATATATATATATATATATATATATATATATATATATATATATATATATATATATATATATATATATATATGTATATATATATATATGTATATATATATATGTGTATATATATATATATATATATATATATATATATATATATATATATATATATATATATTATATATATATATATATATATATATCATAGTATATATATATATATATATAATATAATATCA